>LZPO01028335.1:8127-30109 GCA_001675575.1 Neotoma lepida | reverse complement strand
CCACTCCCACCTCCTCCAATACAGGGTCTCTCATGGTGAGTCCCTGGAGTCTGGCACTCTCAGCTAAGGCAGGACAAGACCCTCCTTCCTGCACCAAGACTGCACCACGTGAGAATTTGATTTGTGTCTAAGTAGATACTTCATTCCTGCTAACTAGATTTCATGTTGCCAGAAAGCACTCCGCATGGAACTAAAGAATAGAAGTATTCATCAATATTAAGCTTGATCATGTTTTTAATTATTTCATTCTCAACCAATAACTCATTATGAAAGGTAATGCAGGATATTTATCCGTCTCAATGTATTTGTTGTGCTAGTGGACCATTTTACTCCAGACTACCTGTCCTTTGAAAGAGTAATTCTCTTATAGGAGGGTTATTTTGTCTTCAGATTATCATGTGCTACTTGTATGGCTTCTGTTCTATTCATTATTCCACTGTTTCCATTTCCTAGGTGATCAACGGCAATGAAAGGACATGAGGTCAGGACTGTTTGATCAACTGAAAAGAAAGGTACTCAAAAATAAATGATACTGCAAGCATTTTTTCTCTTAAATTCTTAGAACAAGGAGAAAATCTCACTTAACTAGTAATGCACAATTAGGATGATAAAGCATACCTAGGCAATCTCATTTACATACCAAAGCCTTGCTAGTGTCCACAGCATTCTTAGACACTTCCCTTTCAATGTGGTTTTGGTGGAAGCTTAAAAGGTTTCATGTGGTCATACTGTAACTAAGAGGTGTATGATGGGTNTTTATGCACAGACCCAAGACGGTGTGAACCAAGAGGTGCAATCNGNAANTNGCAACTCAAGGGTGGTATTTGACTTTCTTTAAGGAGCTGGTCACTCAAGAATAATTGCAAAGAATGTATAATTTGATGGACCATGTGGAGGAAGATAGAGGAGTCAGAGAAGTGACATCAATTGTGAGTATGCTGCAATCATTTCACAATAAAGTGTAAGTTTTTATCCAAATATGTGTGGAAACAACACAAAATTGTGATTATTGATGATAACATAATTTATAATTATAACTATTCATTATTAATCAAGTATCTAACCAGAAAGTATTAATTAAATTGTGTTATATTATTGATATTTCACTGGCTTGTGTTTAATCAATATAGACTAGATTGTAATATCTGGGCCTCCATTTATTTACTCATGAAATGCAAACTCATGGATGGAAATGCATACATATATTCACAAAATAAGAGGGTTGACAATTATGTCAAGGAAACATTTTGGCAGTATAGTCATATTCCCCCAAATAACCGAGTTTTTGATTTGTATAAAACTGAATTAAGTCTGGAGGATCTACACATAATTATTTCATTTGAACCTAACAACATATCAGCATATCTGCACTGCCTTGTCGAGCTAAGATCTGGAGGAACAAGAAAAAGAGAAAACTAGAACACCATTGGTTCTCTGAAGTCTTTTCTTATCTCCTATCATCTACAAAGAATATTTCTTTTCAGTGTCATTTCCTCAGCAATGAGACATTCACACTTACAAGGAGGAGGAAAGCTCTTAGTAGTCAGACATCATTTAGAATGATATCCTTTAATAGGAACATAATGATGGGACTTATTTCTACCTCCTTCTAGGGTCAATAAGCATGTCCTAAGTTACGTACTGTATTAGGTTGTCTGTATATTTTCCTATATATGTAATATTTATAATTTTTATGTGTAATATTAAATTCATGTCAGAACATTTTAGCCACCCATTCATGTGCTTCATTCTGGAACATGTTGTGATATTTTTCTCTTCTTCATTGGTGTCTATTACAGATAACCTCGGGTGGTCGTCACATAGTATTCCTGTTGGTCACACTGAGAGCATTGTCTGTTATTACAGTCATGATACCTTTTAATCTAAAAGCCCTGGAAGCACCTTAGTGGTTCAGCATTTGCTTTATATGNACAAAAGATTNTCAGTAATTCTGTAAGTGCTATTGGGACATTAATGATGGTCTATTTAAATATTTTTCTTTTATTTTGTGATCATAATATAGTTATATCATTTATCCCTTTCATTTCCTCTTTTCCACCACTCTCAAATACTTCCCCTTACTCTATTTGGAATTCACAGACTATTTGTTCATTCATTGTTATTCCCTGCACATGCGGGTATACACACACACACACACACACATCCCCAAATATAACCTCCTAAGATTTGTAATCTCACAGCAAACCCCATGTTCCTTTTGCTCTTACAATCCTTCTGAAATTTCTACTATAATGTTCCCTTAGCCTTTGGTGAAATAATGTTTTGCATATTTATACAATGTGACTAGGTTCCACGATTTTCTATTTTGATTGGTTTCCCTCTATTTCACATAGAAATTTCCTTCTTGATGGTTGAAAGTACACATATATGTAGGTATAAGGAAAACTGTTTAGATTGATGTTAGGAATTATGCTTGTTTATTTAAGCTGTAAATTTTCATAGTTTGTCCTCTGAGAACANTGAGTTNATTNGTACTCAGTAGTCCCAGTACTGNNCATCAATTTCTTCAGGTTGAACATGTCTGAAGTCCAATTAAAGGGCTCTTGGTTCCTGCTAAAGTATGCATGCCACTGCTGCACTGTTAGGTTTATTGTGCCATGCTGGTGGTTATGGTTCATAGGTCACACAGCTGAGCAGGACTGTTGACTGATTCCTTCCTTTAAAAGTTACATGTCAATATCTGTTATCATGAAAGCTAGTCCTCAGGGAGGATGCTTCAGCCCACAAAAAAATATGTCAAGTCGGATTTCAGCTGGTTATGACAAGGTAATACCTGGAAGAAGCCAAGGGCTTTCCAGAGGTCAAGCCCAGGCTCAAGGAGTCTTGGTGATACTGGCTTTTGATTTTTAGCTGTTTCCTGCTATGAATTTCTCATGTGCTATTGTAGCTTTTCCATCATTCATTGGGCACAAGTTCCCCTCTGCTAATGGAATATTTAGATAACCTTCTGTTCAATAACACAGCCAGGATCCCTAATTTTAGGCCTTTCTGTCATTATCATCATTAGCAGCATCTGGCCAGGACCATCCCCAGGCAGACAAAGTATCTTATCAGAGATACCTCTGTACTCTCTAAGAACAGACTTAAGCATCCAGACTATCTTTTTGAGAAGGCCTGACAAATGTACTAATTAAGCTTATCTTTCTCCCTTTCCAAAGTCTTATGTCTAGTTTTAGATCTAACTTGAACTATTAACACAGAACTAAAGGGTTTCTACGTACAGGTCCGTCAACCTTACTCAGGCTGCCCAGCCACTGAGTTCACTCACGTGCCCTGCCAGAGAGCAGTAGCCAAGATAGCTTGGACAGATAAGGGGCCAAAGGAAAATAAGGCAGTTTTATTTTCACTCATCACTGATAGACTCCTAACACTTTAACTTACCACTTCTAAGATTATAGTTGAGCACATAAAATCCCCCTTGCTCAGATATTAGCTGAATTTATCCCTCAGTTGATTCTATTCCCCATTAGTTACTTCCCTTTTGGGTTGCAGATGATAGATGGCAATTACTGTTCTTTTGTGTGGATCTTATTGCCTCTCCTTTTGACCCTGAGGGAATTCAAGCCTGATGACCTTGCCTTAACCAGAGCATTGCTACTGCATGGGTATACAACTNNAAACCTNAGAGACTGGGGANGGCTAGATGGAGAAGAGAAAAGAGAATGGAAGAACTAGATGGGTAAGAACTGGAGATAAATGAACTGAGATTGGGAAGAACTAGATTGAANGGATAGAAGAGAGTACTAGAGAAATGAGACAGAAGATGAGGAAGAGCCAGATGGGGAAGAGCAAGATTAGGATGAACAAGATGAGAGAGGAGATAGGACAGGAGCTAAGATGGGAAAGAACTAGATGGCTGAGAACCTAGATGGGGCAGAACTAAAATGAGAAAATCAAGATAGAACATAGATGGCACAGCAGATAAATGTAGAGAGAAATCAAGCACAGAGGAGAAAGGCATGAGAACAGAACTGAAGCTGTGTATATAGAATTTATCTCAGAGGAATAAAGTAGATGGACAAAAGNGCTCAGTGTACTTAGATTCTTTTCCTGAAAACAATTCACGCCATTCTTCTGGGCCCCTGGAAAGAAGATTATTAAGGCTGGTCCTTAATAATATTCAAGAGNAGNNTANATTCAAGTTAGTTTCNGTTCAGGGACCTCTAGGCCCTGTGTCTGAAGTGTATGTTGTCTTCAGCAATNNNNACTTACTTTCTAACNTTGGAGGCNAATTACAGGAATTAGAAATATGTTGTATGTTTTGGGAGTTTCTTGGATGGATCTAAATAGCAACTCAAATGATGATTTTATACATTGTTTTGGCAGTTGTTTGGTGGAAGCAGGATTGCCAGCTCAGATGAGAAAAGTTCATCTCCATAGGAATTCGATAAGGCTTAGTTAATGTGTGAGAAGGAATACACAAGTGAGACATCCATGTTGCTCTAGTTCCATATACATGGGTAGTTCACAGGGTAGCAGCATAGACATGTGCCCCTTTCCTGATATTTCAGTTTTATATAAAAAAACCTAAAATTAACATTAGAGGAGTATCTCAGAAAGCAATGTCAGAGACAGGGTGGAAGAAAATTAAGTAGTTACCTGACAGGAGTAGCAGGGAGGTTTTTTGGATCCAATTGGTTATTTTAGTTTAAAAAATGCAGGGCTGGTGAGTGTGCTCAGTCATTCATGTGCTTGACTTACAGTTATGATCACCCATGTTTTTTTTTCTAGATTCCATATTAAAAAGAGGCATAGTGGTGTTTGCAAGCCATCCAGGAACTTCAAGTTTAGAGACAGAAGAACCTTTGCATCTTGCTGGCTAGCCAGCCTAGATAACCTGGTGAAATTTAGTCCAGTATTAAATTTTATCTCAAAAGAGCAAGAAATAGTAGACTTATGCACTGAATCAATATTTCCTGGACATTTCAGCACATTTGAACACATGAACTCCCAGTAGCTGGGTCTACATGTACAATTTCTCATGCTAGAATAAGTCATCCAAATCTCAGCAAAACCAGGGGCGTATGTGTTGACGCCAAACACATCCTATAAGTAAGTGGCATTTGATTGACTTCAGGAGGAGTGAGAGTCAGTTTTCTTCAGAGATCCTTGCCCTGACAGGCTATGCATGCTCTAGTAGGTGGTCACCCATCTATGTNCACACAGACAGCACTNAAGTGACTGAGTGTCTATTAAAGCAGTGAGCCTATGAAGTTGGAATGGAACATTAGTGGATATTGGGGAAGAATTCAAGTCTAGGGAATTGAGGGTGGATTTTCCTAAGGATATTATATGCATGTCTTAATATAAACATAGTTTTAAAAGGATTAAGTTACTTAATAAACAATTCCAGGTGTCCTCCTCATGTTCCCATGGACAAGCAGGCTATGTGCTCCCCACAATGAAAATAATACACGTTTATTTCCCAAAAACAGATGGTGGAAGTATGAGTAGATTTTGACAATTTTTAAAATAAGTAACTCTTAAATTATTTCTTTACCACTATATAGCTATGATATACTCCATGATATTTGGGTTGATTTGTTGACCAGAGCTAGGACCCACCATTTTTGTAGATAATCCAAGCAGTTTCTCTTTAGTGAGCTATAATAGCTATAAAGACATGATACAATGTGCTGGGTCATCACATATTCACAGAATATGATGAAATACACATGGGAGGATTAGAAAGAGTCAACAGCAGGCTATATTTGACAACTGCAGTCACAATCAGCAGACCCCACACACAAATGGAGGTTTTCTTGTATGTTGCCAGGATGAAGGCTTGTGACCAGATAAAGGCTCAAGCTTCCTTACTCCAGTAGTTACAGTAGTATGCCATTTTAATAGTTCAATTATTAGATGACTTTTTAACTGAAACATTTTTAATCTTAGTTTTAAATTTAAATATAAACTTACATTAATATTTTGTTATCTTGCTAACCTCTTATAGTTGTTTCTCTAAAATGGGAAGTCAAAGGAAATATCTGGTTACATTAATAAGAATGTANTTTTCATTGACAGAGATTTAAAAGTAGCCATAGAGCTGTCCAAATGTAATTATGCCTGGGTATTAAACATGTGCTTACTTAAAAGCCCATCAGCTTCTATAGATACACTGTGGAGATCATAGTTTTCTTCATCCTATCATAGATTAAAAGTACAATCAATCAAAAGATCACCTAGGACTTATTATTATTTTAAATTTATTTGACTTATTCTTTGAAATTTTCATATATGCATCTAATAGAGCTTTATCATATCCACGATTACTCCACTAAATCTGAATTTCAACTATATATCTTTCTTCTATCATGTTTTATTTATTCATCCTTCAAAAACAATGATTTCCGTTAGTGCTTCATATGTGTATGCATGAGGTGTGTACCAACCCAAGGGCATTCAACATTTTCAACAAGGAGTGAGAAAGAGAACATAACAGTAGAATTGAGAGAAAACGTAAGCATTGAGGGACTAATTATCTATTGAAATGTAGAAAAGTTCACAAAGCTTGCCTTATATGATGGGGTGTAGTAAGCAATATGGAGCCCCAAAGTTTACTGTTACTCTGTAGCTGAGTGGTAATTCATATGCATTTCTTCATGGACTGTGAGGTGAGAGAGACTCAGGGGTGGCACTTAATTGTTTTATCTCTTTTTCCCATAGAATCTGGTGAGGAGGGAGATTTGATTCATGTTGATATTTGGAGGAATTTATTGATGGCCTTGGGAATGACAGTGCACTAGAACTCTGAAGGGTGAGTACAGTTCATTTTTCATGATAATATAAATTCACATGATATATAACATGAAGTTGTAAGCATCCATTATGTACAATAGTTATTTAAAATTTTCAGTAATAACTCTGTCACTAAATGTAGATGAATTAATTTGGTGAAGTTATTGAAATTTTATGGAATAATTTTTCTTCAGGAAAGGCACAGGATGATCTAGCTGACTCCATGATGTTTTGTAAGAAATTGTATCCCACAGACAAAAGTAGTTAATTCCATTAATAATAGGGTCCAGATATGCATCTCTCTGGTCTGAATGATGTGTTGATTTGACAGTATTTGTCCAGAGAGTAACCTCCTGTTTTCACTCATGTACTAAATTAAAATAAAATATAATATAATAACCACCTCCCTCTCAAGTCTTCCATAAACCACTTCAGCAACAAAGCATGTTTGAAGCCACAATAGATATAAATACAAATTTTATGGAAAATTGTGAGTTTTTCTTAAGAAATGTTGCTTCATCCATGCATCAGATCCACATAGCAAATGACATTGTGGGGAAACCATGGGCATGAGCGATGGAGTTTCTGACATAGTCTGATTCAAATGGAAGTCAAGACACACATGATGATTTACTATAGCTGCTTCATTTTAACACCTCTGATAGTCACATAACTGGTTTTATAAAACCCATTTATGTTTTAGGATCTTGTATACATGTGAAAAACCTAATAGGGAAAGAGATTTTTATGTTATGCTGTTGAGAAATTATTTTTCATCATTAGACAAAAGTGAAGTATTAACTATTGATTCACATAATTGATCAATTTTGAAAACATGTTAAATATAACTAAATATCTAACAGTTTGTGATTAGTCTACATATCTATCTATGGTTAGTTCATTGTGTCCCAACAGAACATTAGAAATATGACCTGGTTCCACTCCTTAGCCCCAACTCTGTATCTTAGCACAAGTCTAGAAGTAGAAGGATTGTAATTCTTTGATTCTGCTCAGTCTGCCTCTGTGCTTTGCTCACATGTATAAGAATATCTTCCCATATACATTGTCTTAGAGTTAATACTGCTGTGATGAAACACCATCACCAAATACAAATTGGGGAAGAATGGGTTTATTTCATATTTATATAACAGTACATCATTGGACTATGTCCGCGCAGAAACCCTAACAATTCCTGATCCTGGATGCAGTGGCTGATGCCTCTGGAGGGGTGCTGCTTACTGGCTTATTTGCTCTCAAGGTTTTTCTTAGCCTGCTTTTGTAGGGAACATAGAGCTACTTGTCCATAGATGGCACCATCTACAATGGGCTAGGCTGTCCCCATCAATCATTAATTAAGAAAATGCCCTACAATGCTTACTTACAGCCAGATCCTACAGAGACATTTTTCAATTGAGTCTCCCATCTCTCAAATTACTCTAGCCTGTGCCAAGTTGACAGTAAATTAGCCAGCACACACATGAATCCATTTTGCCAGTGACAGGGACACTAGCTCTGTCACAGAGTGCCAAGCCTCAGCTACTCTTCTTGACCACTTTATGCCTTTNAACACCACACCATCAGAGTGACTCTTAAATTACCAAATTTGGCTACCAGCATGAAGTATACCTTGACTGTGTCTAAAACCCAGCTCCTGTGTGCTAAATCTCAGAACACCTTCTAGAATACTTAGCCTCAAAATCATGCTGATCTCTTCTTAATCAAAATCCACTCTTCAGCCCTAGTTGACCAGAATCCATTGTTTGAGCAAAGAAAAGGTTTTACTATAGGTGTTCTTATCTCTCTATTTCTTTTTCCTTTTATTGAAAATAGATTCCGATATAATATATCCTGATTATAGTTTCTCCTCCATTTACTTGTCCTATATATACAAGAGTATATACCACATACCACAATTACACCACACTGTGTACTGCCAATGCAAAAGGGATGGAGTTAAGTTTCCAATTGTAGATCACAGAAAGACCAAGGATTGTAACAGGGAAATTGTGACAGATTATGCTGAGGATGGTCCTGCTCATCAGGAATAAACAAGGGAAGATTGTATTAGATAACATGCTCCTAGAGAAGTGTTAAGTTATCAATTCAAAATATCCCATATACTGTGCAAACACATTGATGCCCATGTGCATCCACAGAGTTTGGATTACTGTTTTAATACAAATAACTATGGTGCATCTCCAACATACTCATATATTCAGTTAGAAAATTAGCTCTTACATCCTAGAGATTTGAAGAAAATTTACAACTGGCCATTCCCACATTCCTCACTTCTGAGATCAGGAAAACACATATGTGGGGGAAAGGAAGCCATGTACCAATTTATCTGTCTCTAGCCTCTGAAATGTAGGAAATCTCCTAAATAGTCTTGAACTTTTCAGAAGTACTGAAAAGAAAGTGATACCAAGCTTTCTCTGAGTTCCAATTTGGCACAGCCAAAATTTCCATTGTAGACAACCTGAGTTGATAAGAAGGGTAAGTGTGGTCTCTGTGTAGGAAACCTTCCAAGAATCTAGATACCCTCAGTAGGTTTACCTCTTTATCCAGAATCATGGCATTCTTCCTAGTTTGTCCCTGTTATTCTGTAGAGTTATCAAGCAGAGCTATGTTAATGCCCCAAAGCTTTATTGTCACTGTCCTGGGGTACAGCTGGGAAGATGTCCATTCACCTGTCTGTGGGCTCTAAAAGGGGTTAGATTTATGATCTCACAGAAGAAAAATGATGTAGCAGAATCAGGGTCTGTCTACCTGTATCTGGTGGATGGCAGCATTAGCCTAGCAGTTATTCTTTCATAGGTGTCCCTTCTTCACTCTACCTTCTCAACAAATGCTCTCCTGGACTGTGTGCTCACCCACAGGGATGTTTTTAATTCACAGGTTTTAGATATAGGAACAACGCAAGAACCCCGCTTAAGTCAAAATGTAACATGTAGTGGTATAAAGGAAACATTTTCAGAACAGCCCCTATCTGCAACACAGGGGCTAATGAGATTGAGGTTCCACCACTCTCCCACAAGTTCTGTAGAACCAGAAGGAGTCAAGCACTAGGACTCTTAAGTCAGACTGCTGTATTCTTAGTTCCTGTGGTCTCTAGGTTCTTGATTTCTATAGTAAGAGGGATGTGTGGTGTCTACTTTCACTGATCTACTATTCATGATATTACTTTTCTACCTTAGCCACCACCATCTCACCCTATCCTGGCCTGGTCTAAACAGCTCACATGTAGCCAGACNTGAAAAATTATTATTTTAATGACAGACTATGCTTGTAAATATTTGNATNTCATGCTATAGGTCTTTCTATCCTGATGATTTTTGGGACTATGTACACNTTTCTTTNATTTCAATAACTCACTCCNCTGAGGACTTGATGCCTCTCTTTGATGAAAATCCACCTATTTCTATAAAAGTACTACTTGATAAAGCTTTGAATCCTTATCGTCATGAATGTGTAGAGAAATGTAACAGGAAATGTGGATAGTAGTACGAAATTCATGTTGAAAATGTGTGGAGTAGTAAGCAAAAAACTGTGGACTGAATGCATGCCTGAGCACATCTCTGAAACTTTGCTGGCAGAACTATAAAGAACCAGTTTTCTTAGCTGTCCCTACACAGGGCCAAGACACAAGTGTGATGTTCACATAGCCAGCAGTTGTCTCTGGGAAAGACCTAGAAACTGCTTGTTATGATACCATAACTTAAATGTGATAGTCACCTAATATAAACCTTTGCCAGAGTGACAATCCAGGACTATTAAATCTGTCTTGTGATGAGCAGATAATTATAAATATTTTCCTTGGACTTTTAAATACTATGTTGTACAGAAGTATCTTTTAATCATTCAAATGACAGCATGGGGAGCTTACCTATGACAGTTTTGAAGGATCATCATACCTTGGTTTTGTTTACTGTTTTCCTGACATAAGAGAGCAGGCAGCATCAGAAGACTGTATGATTACACAGCCTATCCCTCCCTCCTATTTTATACAACTCTGCCCTAAGTCTACAGGACTTATAGAGGGACTAGAGTTTATAGTGCAGGGAANACTAGGGAATGATGCTCCATCTATGTCATTATAAGAAAGCAATCATTCCTGCTAGGAAAAGACATTCTGCTGCAGCATTTGGTTGAGAGAACACACACTGCAGTAATTACCATGTAATTAATGTGGTGTAAGCAAGTACAATAACCTTATTGGTTTCCCAGAGCTTATCTTGGTGGAATTATAAATAGGTTTGCTCTTTTGAACATATTGAGAATGAGCGGTAGGTATAGTTCACATTTCTCTCCAAATGATGTTGTGTTTGTCCCTCTTGTGGTAGTTGGGAATATAAACCAAAACTACAAATGAATTTTTGAAATCAATGATGTTCTTGATACAGAGAATAAGACAAACTGTAGGTGGACCTTTCTGTCCTCCCAGCTGTGCCCCAAATATTCACATGAGACAATATTAATTATAAATGCTCAGCCAATAGGTTAGGCTTGTTTATAGCTAGCTCTTATAACTTAAATGAACCCATTTCTATTAATCTATGTGCTTCCTTGAGGTTCCATTACCTCATATACGTACTTCCCATACTGCTCACTTTGCATCTCATGCCATCTCCCTGACTCTGACCTTCTCCCCAGCACTCTCTCTTCCCTGAACATCCTGCTTAGCCATCAGCCAATCAGTTTTTTAGTAACAATGAGAGCAACATGTCTTCGCAGTGTAGGGAAAGCTAATAATTCCACAGCAACAAATAATTGAAGCAAAACTGCATGAGGGCACACACATTGCAGAGGAAATATGTATATGATTATTTTACTGTACAGTGCTTTGTGGAGTAGTTGTCCAGTCACTGATAGTAGAACTATGTAATGTCACATATCTAAGGTGAAGTTACATTGACAGGGGGTGTATAGGAGAAATTACAGTATATAGTGTTTTTTATCATTTATATATTGTATCAGGCATTGTGGTTGAGTGGTTGCATAGAGTCAGCTCTGGGGCTGGCCCATCTGAGGCATAACTCTCAGTGGACAGCTGCAGAGGCACCCACTTATAACTCATTTTCTCTTTTCTTTTTCCACATCATGCAATCAGCTTATCACTGCTCACAAGTAAAGTGCATGAACATGCAGACACCAGCATTTTAATTGGTTTAAACCAGTAATAATTTAGAGTGTGTTCCACACAAATGAAAAATCCTGCTGTATATGAAATGATATAAGCCATGCCTATTTATTGACCCAAGATTGACAAAGAAGGATAAAGATTCTGCACTTGAGCTGGAAAAACACAGAATCACACAATAGAAAGGACTGGGGATCATACCACACATCTTGTTCACATTCATTATTCTGTAGGACATCAGTTGTTACTGTACATCTTCTAAAGCCTTCAGTGTATACTCCACACTCAAGGGTTATCCAAAAAACCATCCAATTTGGTATGATGGTGTGATATTTCTCCACACCACATTCTTATTTTGAATGATAAAACTAGATAGATTCTATGTTCTTAAATGTGGAGTGACAGATATAAGAGCCAGACCAACTTTTTGACTACTGTGCTGTGTGTAATAAATATACTGGCTTGTATTTTTTTGTATTTGGAATTTAGGAGTCCCATCTTACCTCCAAGGTCATCAGACATGATTCAAAATAACAGAAATGGATGTGTTTATTTTGTTGTTATTTTTACTGGCGTTTCATAGCAATTAGATAATTATGTTCCTCAATGTTTCTTCATTTATATGGGTAATTCATCATATGTCATGAGATTATTATATGGGTATATGCCTCTGAAGAGGCAAACAAACACACCAGCACACATACTGTCACTCTCATTACAGAATGAAATGGCATAAAAGGGATCGATAATATGTTCAAAGTACAAATATAATATACACAGTCTTGTCTTACTGTGATATCAGGGACACCGAGGATACAATGATGAGCTCCCAATAGGATCACAGCTAGATCTCATTGATAAGCATAGAATGTATGAAGTGCTAGAACCTTGGAGAGGCCCACGCAGGAGGCACATTTACAGAGCAATTTCACATATCAAATTGTCAGATATGTGCCCTTACAGCCATCATGCTTGAGAATAAGATATGAGCAAAGTCTCCAGTTCTAGTCAACATTCTATGTCGTGAGCCTATCATTCTCACTAATTAGGTTTATCAGGAACCCCAAATAGCAATCCTGTTTTCAAGTCCAAGAAATAAGTTGGTAGGAGAGCTGAGTCAGACCCGTACATTCATGAATATCAGGATGCCTCGTCTTCTGTTGCTAGTGAAGAACAGGTAATATATGTAATTACTAGTCCCGAGATTAGGCAAAACAGATTGAACAAGGCAGCATTATACACAATCTTTAAGTTNTATCAAATAATTTGTAGTGCTGTTTCATATATTCAGTGTAGGTTAGAATTTCTTTACTTTTGTCTATTTCTTGAAAACGTTTTATTCCTGCATGTGTATTTATGAAATCCTGATTCTTTCTCTTCAGTGGATAGTTCATGCATATAATGTTACACATTTAGCTATTGATTATTTTTTTCATGTAGTGTATTTTTGTGAAATTTACCACTCCAAACTCCACCCAGTTCCTTCCCATCTGCCTGCCCTCCCTTATTTATGTTATTTCTGTTCTATATCTAAGAAAAAAATTGAAATGAAAACAAAGATAAAAACCTCATGAAACAAAAACTACCAGAATAAAACACAAACACACATAAAACAAGGATNNTATTTTATGTTGGCCAGCCANTCTTNGGCCTGGAGTCATCACTGGAGTGGGGTTCACATTCTTAGTAACACTCCATTTAAACATCTGATTGTCCCTTTCCCAACAGATATAAACTGAAAATTGATTCTTGATTAGGAGTTGAACTTCNTATTCACATGTTTTATTACTGCTGGAATTTATCTGGTTTGAACTTTGTAAGTCTTTTTTTGTAGCCATTATTATAGAGGCTTCTTAAATTATGTACATATATGAAAGTGATTTTAATGCAGTCACCATATGTAAAGGAGACAATTCCCCAGCTAGACATCTTATGCCACAAAGAAATCTTCCAGTGGCAGGAATGGGTTAAATCTTTTTGCCCTATTAGATCTAAAATTTATGATCTACCATTATTAATTATTATTGTATACTATAATTGTGTATAATTAACCAATAATTGCTGAGCTTATTATGTGATGCTCTTATATTTGTGTTTAGGGCTGATGTCTTTGGATTTAACAACTCATCAACACCTTTACCTAGAAGAAGACTTAATCTCCCTCTCTTAACATTCCTTAATTACCCATGGCTCTTCAGGTAGTACTGAAGTCTGTGAAATTTCTGGCAATCATGTTGTCATGAGAACTTGTGTTGTCATTTTGTTAGTCTTCTTTAGGTTATCTCTATTGTTGAGATTTTTGGATGCATCTTTCATATTATAAATAGAAGATACTTTCTCACAGCAATCAAGTCTACTCTACTGACCAGAAATATCATAAAGCATCCATGTATGTCTTAGAGCCACAAAGCCTATAATATCTAGTAAAGGATCAGATTTGCAAAATGATGACACTTAAGGCAACATGATAAAATCATGAGATTTACTTAGGAGTTTCATAGCAGCGTAATCTGCAGTGTTTGCCTCAATATAGCATAAATTAATTCCTCATATTTCCTCATTTTTGTGGGTACNTTATCACATATGATGATGATTTAGTATGGATTTTTGCCACTGAAGCTGCTACAGAGAAACACACCTGNATCACAGAGTGAAATGACAAAAATTGGTCCAATAAGGAAGTTTAGAGTGCTCAAATGATATACAGACCTGCCCTACTATGACATCATTGGCACAAAGGACACAGTGATAAGCTCCCAGTTAGATCTCAGTTACATCTCATTGATAGCATGGGATGTATGAACTGCCCCAACTCTGGAGAAACCTACCCAGGGGACACATTTACAGAGGGTTTTCAGATACCAAATTATTNTAAATATGCCATCACAGTAATCCTCTGGAGGAAACGTTATGAACAAACATCTTNCACAGTGTGGTTGCACTAGATTGCATAAATCAAAGAATCCAGCAAATCATAGATCAAAACTATAAAAACTATTTTCATCAGCTTTTGGAGTAAAATTAATGCATCCCATTTTATTCAGCATCCTAAATCTTGAGCAAAATATTTTCCCTCACTGTCTTCATCTAGGAACACCAAAGTTTTTTCATGTTTCTAAAACAGGATGCATTGACTTCTTTTGTGAGAGAAGACAATGTGATCTGTGTGATCACCATTTCTGAGACTGCACAGAGCAGGTTGAACAAGGTAGAAATAGGCACAATTAAATTTACAGTGTTTTATATTTCCAGTGTAGTGAAGAATTTGTTTCCTTTTGTCTAGTTCCTTACAAGGTTAACACTCCAGCATGCATTTTCAGCTACTCCTGATTTTATCTCTTCCTTTTCTGTAAATNTTTCATTCATAGAATCATGGTTGTTCATGTATAGTATACATTTTGCCCATTATTAATATTTTCATGCAGTATATTTTGATTAAAATTTCATTCTCCCAACTCCATCCTCATGCTCCCTATATCATTTTCCACCAAATTTAATGTTCTCTCTTTTCTCTCTCTCTAGTTCTCTTTATGTAGAAAAAATGAAAATGAAAGCAAACAGAAAAACTAACAAAACAATAAATACCACAACAACACACACACACACACACACACAAACAAACATCAAATGAACAAAAACATGGATTCCATTTTATGTTGGCCTACAACCCCTGGTCATGGAGCCATCCCTGGACTGTAGTTGATATCCTCACTGATGTCATTTGATAAATCTAATTTTCTCTTCCCCAACAGATGTGAATTGCAAACATATTCCTAATTAGGTATATGACTTTGTGTCTGCACCCTTTATTTTTGTTGGATTGTAATTGGTTTAAACTTTTGGAAGTTTTGTTCATGCCTAATACTGCAAAAGCTTCCTAAAATATGTTCATAAGTAATAGTAATTTTAATGCAATCATCATATGTAAAGGTGACAGTTTCCTAGCTAGGAATGCCACCAAGTAAACCTCCAGTAGCCAGAATGGATTAAATGATCCAGCTTGGTAGGTTATTGGCCAAGGAGTTCCCATATAGCCACAACTCAAACATGAATTAATATTGCTAAAGCTATTATTTATACCACACACTTCATGGAAAGACTCTTGCTAAAGATACCACTTACTTATATCATCAAACATTGAGAATTTGATTTTGTGTCCAAGTCAGTACTTCATTCCTACTAACTAGATTTCATGTTGCCAGTAAGCACTCCGCATGCAACTAAAGAATAGAAGTATTCATCAATATTAAGCTTGATCATGTTTTTAATTATTTCAATCCTCAACCAATAACTCATTATGAAAGGTTATGCCGGATATTTATCCATTTCTTAATGTACTTGTTGTGCTAGTGGACCATTTTACTCCAGACTACCTGTGCTTTGAAAGAGTAATTCTCTTATAGGAGGGTTATTTTATCATCAGATTATCCTGTGCTACTTGTATGGTTTCTGTTCTATTGATTATCTCACTGTTTCCATTTCCTAGGTGATCAATGGCAATGAAAGCACATGAGGTCAGGACTGTTTGATCAACTGAAAAGAAAGGTACTCAAAAATAAACGATACTGCAAGCATTTTTTTCTCTTAAATTCTTAGAACAAAAAGAAAATCTCACTTAACTAGTAATGCACAATTAGGATGATAAAGCATACCTAGGCAATCTCATTTACATGCTGGGATACCAAAGCCTTGCTAGTGTCCACAGCATTCTTAGACACTTCCCTTTCAATGTGGTTTTGGTGGAAGCTTAAAAGGTTTCATGTGGTCATACTGTAACTAAGAGGTGTATGATGGGTGTTTATGCACAGACCCAAGACGGTGTGAACCAAGAGGTGCAATCTGCAACTCAAGGGTGGTATTTGACTTTCTTTAAGGAGCTGGTCACTCAAGAGTAGTTGCAAAGAATGTATACTTTGATGGACCATATGGAGGAAGATAGAGGAGTCAGAGAAATGACATCAATTGTGAGTATGCTGCAATCATTTCACATGAAAAGGTGAGTTTTTATCCAAATATGTGTGGAAACAACACAAAATTGTGATGATTGGTGATAATGTAATTTATATTTGTAATAATGCACTATTAATTGAATTATCTAAGCAGAAAGTATTAGTTAAATTGTGTTATATTATTGATATTTCACTGGTTCATGTTTAATCAATATAGATTAGAATGTAATATCTGGGGTTCCATTCCTTTACCCATGAAATTTGAACTCATGGATAGAAATACATACATATATTCACAAAATAAGTGGATTGACAATTATGTCAATGACACATTTTGGCAATATAGTCATCTTCCCCAAATCACTGAGTTTTGGGTTTGTATACAACTAAATTAAGTTTGTAGGATCTATACATGTTTACTTTATTCAGTCCTAACCACATATCAGCATATCTGCACTGTCTTGCAAAATCTGAGCTAAGATCCTGTAGAAAAAAGAAAAGGAGTAAACTAGAGCACCATTGATTCTCTTAAGTCTTTTGTAGCTTCTTATCTCTTAGCTTCTCATAACCTATTAAGATTATTTCTTTCTTTAGCCATTTCCTCTAAAATGAGACATTCACACCTGTAAGGAAGAGGAAAGCTCTTAGCATTCAGACATCATTTTGAATAATATACCTCAACAGGCACATAAAGATAGGAATTATTTCTACACTCTTTTATGATCAATAAGAATGTCCTAAGTTAAGCACTGTATTAGGTTGTCTGTATATTTGCCTATATATGTTATATTTATACTTTTGTGTGTAATGTTAAATTCATGACAGAACATTTTAGCCCATTCATGTGTTTCATTTCTGGAACATGTTCTGATTTTTTTTTTTATTTTCTTCATTGGTGTCTATTACAGGTTTTCTTGGGTGTTCCTCACATAGTTTTCCTGTTGGTCACACTGAAAGCATTGTTTGCTATTGCAGTCATGATACCTTTTAATCTAAAAGCTCTGGAAGCTCCTTAGTGGTTCAGCATTTGCTCCATATGTACAAAATATTATCAATAAGTCCATAAATCCTACTGGGACCTTAGTGATGGTCTATTTAAATCTTTTTCTTTTATTTTACATGATGATATAGTTACATCACTTATCCCTTTCATTTCCTCCTTTTCACCACTCTCATATTCTCCCCTTACTCTATTTGGAATTCGTGGACTAGTTATTTCCTGCATATATATATATAAAACAAGATTCATAATCTCACAGAAAACTCCATGTTCCTCATGCTCTTGCAGTCTTTCTGAGATTTCTGCTATAATGTTAGCGTAAATTGAAGTAATACTTTGCAGATTTATATAATGTGACTAGGTTCCACAAATTTCCATTTTGGTTGGTCTCCCTCTGTTCACAGAGAAGTTTACTTCATAATGGTTGAAAGTAAACTTATATGTAGGTATGAGGAAAATTGTTTAGGTTGATGTTAGGGATTATGTGTTTAGTAAAGTTGTAAATTTTAGTATGTTGTCTCTAAGAACAATGAATTTATTAGTACTCAGTAGTCCCAGTACTGGGCATCAATTTCTTCAGGTTGAACATGTCTTAAGTTCAAATAAAGGGCACTTGGTTACTGCTAAAATATGCATGCCACTGCTGGACTCTTAGGCTTATTGTGCCTGGTTGGTGGTTTTTGTGATTCATAGGTCTCACAGCTGAGCAGGACTATTGACTGACTTCTTCCTTTAAAAGTTACATGGCATTTTCTGTTATCATGAAAGCTAGTCCTCAGGGAGGAGACAGTCAGGCCCGTTTTAGTTCAAAGACTTAGGGCTTGTGTCTAAAGTGTCTGTTGTCTTTAACAATAGTGACTTACTTTTCCACATCTGTGGGCCAACACAGGCATTAGAAATAGACTCTTTGTTTTCAGAGTTTCTTGGACAGACCTAAATAGCAACTCATATGAGGCTTCTTATACCTGTTTTAGGGGTTGTGTGGAGGAAGCAGCATTGCCAGATCAGATGAGAAAAGTTCATTTAAATGTTTGTATGTAAATACCTTTATAGATTCATACATATATATATATATACATATGTATTATGTACACATATACATATATAATAATTTTTAGTTAAAGAGTTGATAATGTGATTCCTTATGACTTTTCAGACATCCCTATTGTTATTTTGCCCCCCTTCTCTATTTACCTACCTCCTCCCTCCGCAAAGTACCTGCCTTTTCTGATTTCCTTGATCAAATCACTTATATTTGTGGTTTTATGTGAAATATTTTGATTTCTGAAAGAGAAGGCTATTTTCTGAGGTCCTGTGAATTTTTATTACCGTGTTGTAAAATACAAAACAGTGAAAGTAAGGGTCAGAGAAGGCGGGAATAACGAAAAAGGCAAGCAAGGAAGCAGAAAAATAGAGTGAGAGAATGTAATGAAGGAAAGGAATGACATGCCAGGAGAAGGGCAGGTACATTGGAAAGCATTACAGTCAAGAGTGATACAATGGGATAAATTATAGTTNGGAAGGTGAGTGAAATAATCCTTAGTATTACTTATTTTATTAAGTAGTTATTATTGTGTTCTGTTTTTATAATTTGGAAGACAAACTACATTAATTTCCCCAACTAAACATTTTGAGAAACTCTGTGAAATGCAGAATAGCATTCCTGTTGAGCAGTGGAACCCTGTTCATACAAATCACTTACTTACATATGAAAGAAAGTTGGAGATTATTGGAAAGTTGAATGAACGTAGTTGAGGAATTTGACAAGACTTGGTTAATATGTGAGAAGGAATATACAGGTGAGCCATCATTGTTTCTCCTGTTCCATACATGTGTGTAGTTCCCAGGGAGTCGAACAGACACTTTCCCCTTTCCTGAGATTTCAGTTCTGTATCCAAACTCTAAAATTAACACTAGAGGAGTATCTCAGAGGACAGATCAGAGATAGGGTGGAGGAAAAACTGATAGTTACATGTAGTGAGTAGTAGGGAGGTTTTCAAATTTATATTCAGTTGGTTATTTTAGTTTAAGAAGTACAGGACTGCGGAGAGTGCTCAGTCACCCATATGCTCAACTTACAGTTTTAGTCACCCATGGTTTATTTCTATTTTCCATGTTAAAAAGAGGCATAGTGGTGTTTGCAAGTCTTCCTGGAGCTTCAGGTTTAGAGACAGAGAGACCTTTGGCTCTTGCTGGCCAGCTAGCCTAGATAACATGGTGAAATTCAGTCCAGTGTTAAATGTTATCTCAGAAGAGCAAGAGATAGTAGACCTCTGCACTGAAACAGTATTTGCTCCAAATCTTCCATACCTTTCAACTCATCTAGGTCCTTTCCTTGTTAATCTCTTTCTTCAGAAAAAAAACAGGAAAATAAAAACCAGACTAAGATAGAGAGGGAGAGAGACAGAGAGACAGAGACAGAGACAGATTAACAAAGAAAATACCAGAGAAGTACATATACACAGAAAGACACATGTGCATATAGGACACCCATATAAGTCAAATTTGGAAACTATAATATATAGGCAACATGTCAATATGCTAAAAAAACCTGACACAGTATTATTAGAGAAAAATAAAAACTCCAACAATATAATTGAGTTAATTTTGTGTTGACTGATTGCTCCTGGAAAAGAGGCATGCCTTTTAATGCTGTTTNTATCCCAAGTGAGACTCCACTAGAAAGCATC
This sequence comes from Neotoma lepida, assembly GCA_001675575.1. Lineage (NCBI taxonomy): Eukaryota > Metazoa > Chordata > Mammalia > Rodentia > Cricetidae > Neotoma > Neotoma lepida. The sequence goes on along the minus strand of LZPO01028335.1, from coordinate 9,574 downwards.
AACTTTTTTCTTTGTGAGTAGTTGTCAATTGGAGACAGCACCTTGGTTCAGGATGGGAGATTGTGACTTCTGCTTCTCAGTGCTGGGACCCCAACTGCATTGTTCTTGTGTAGGTTCTGTGAATACTGCCATTGTTTCTTTGAGTTCATATGTGTGTCTGTCCTGTTCTGTCTAGAAATCTTTGCTTCATATGATCTTCCAATCCTACTGACTCTTTCAATATTTTAGCATCCTTTTCAGCCATTTTTAAAAAAATATACAATTTTTAAATCAAGAAATAGGAGTTTGACTTCCAGCAAACACCTGCATTCACATATGTATTTACTTCAGACATTAAAAAAATATTGTATATGCATATATACACATGTAGAGAGAATGATCTGATCCAGTGTAATAATTCATGAATATAATCATACCTCATGAGGGCTCTGAAAGAGAGATTGCAAGGTGTCAACAGCATGTTCCATATGCCATTCCAGAGTCACAATCCATAGGTCCCAGACAGAAATGGTGGCTTTCTTGTAAATAACCAAGATAAAACCCCACGTAGCAGATACAAGTTCAGCCCCCAAGTACCAGTGGCCATTTTATCTGTTTTCAATTGGAGCCAGAGCCCCTGGACAGTTCTTTTTTCCTATCTTTCCTCTTTCCCTTTTCCTGTTTCTACTGCAACATACAGGGAGGAGTGATATCTTGTTGAAACAGTACCTCTAACTGAGATTCCCNAGGTTACAATTTTTATATCCTATTCTTGGTTTGAAGTCTTTCTCATTTTTTATTCTAACTGATATTTAATCCATTCTTTATTTTCATAAACACAACAGGCAATAGAGGTACCCAGAGGTAATATAAATCCATGCAGTATATCAGGATCAGGAGAAATGGACAAGTGAGAAATATTAGAGACAAGTTAGGAAAACATGCATGAGAATGGATGTATTTGACCACTTAGAGATTTCAGAGGAAGAAGTTTCATGCCTGAAATTTAATGGGATAATAGACTGGTAAAAGATCTGGAAAAGGAGAAGGAAGGATGGTATTGAGATACATGTAGAGATGATAGTTAGATAAACATTGAAACAAAGAGAAATAATACAAAGCAGTGAAAACACCATTCCATCTTTCTTGACCACAAAAGGATCAATGTAGAAGGGGAAGCAATTAGAGTGTCTCAGAGGAGGATCCATCCAAGAGGCCACAGTAAAACTTAGGAGATGCCAAATCTCCAGAACACAAGACAGCTATTTNCTGATAGTGTGTATTTTCAAGCATGCTATGTGAAGGAGGTAGAATTTGTAACATATGAAAGCGAAACTGTTAGTACTATGATANATTTNANTGAGTATATANTTAATAAAATAATTAGGAAAANTTTNTCCTTATTGGAGGAAGAGAATATNTAAGAAGACCTTCTNAAGAATCTTTANANGTTTNNTNNNANNTNTNG
>LZPO01028332.1:18753-30184 GCA_001675575.1 Neotoma lepida | reverse complement strand
CAATAGTACCAAGTTCCAGGTGTCTGAGTTCATTCTGATGGGATTCCCAGGCATTCACAGCTGGCAACACTGGCTCTCCCTACCATTGGCCCTGCTCTATCTCTCAGCAATTGGGACAAACGTCCTCATTCTCATCACCATCTACCGGGACCCTTCCTTGAAGCAGCCCATGTACCTTTTCCTGGGCATCCTCTCTGTGGTGGACATGGGCCTCGCCACCACCATCATGCNGAAGATCCTGGCCATCTTCTGGTTCGATGCCAAGGTCATTAGCCTTCCTGAGTGTTTTGCTCAGATTTATGNCATTCACTGCTTTGTAGGCATGGAGTCTGGCATCTTCCTCTGCATGGCTTTTGATAGATATGTAGCCATTTGTTATCCTCTCCGTTACTCATCAATCATCACCAGTTCCTTGATCATAAAAGCCACCCTGTTTATGGTGCTGAGAAATGGCTTGTTCGTCATTCCAGTGCCTGTGCTCGCAGCCCAGCGGAATTATTGTTCCAGAAATGAAATCGATCATTGTCTGTGCTCTAACCTTGGTGTCACAAGCCTAGCTTGTGATGACAGGAGGCCGAACAGCATTTGCCAGTTAATCCTGGCGTGGCTTGGAATGGGGAGTGACCTGGGTCTCATAATATTGTCGTATACTTTGATTCTGCGCTCGGTACTCAGACTCAACTCAGCTGAAGCTGTTTCTAAGGTTCTGAGCACTTGTAGCTCCCACTTCATTCTCATCCTCTTCTTCTACACTGTTGTTGTAGTGATTTCAGTAACTCAGCTGGCAGAGACCAAGACTACCTTGATCTCTGTTTTGCTCAATGTGATGCACAACATTATCCCTCCTTCCCTCAACCCTATTGTGTATGCGCTTAGGACCAGGGAACTCAGGCAAGGCTTCCTAAAAGTGCTTTGTTGGGGATAACAAAAGAAATAAAAAACCTTCTCCATGAGGACTTCAACTTCTCCTAAACTATATGTGGCATTCTAGACAGGATGGAGGGAGATGGAAGTGCCTCTGACAGCCCCTTCACATGATTTTTTTTTACATAAATGATCGTGAAAACTTAACAAATGGAAAAAGAAAAAATTCCTTTCACAATCGTTCCAAAATGGGAATAATCTAAATAAATATATTCAAGCATATGGAAGGACTGTCCATCAGACCAGCCAAATGATATTACAAACAGAACTAATGATATATATGTATGATCCAAAGTAAAAACCAATATAATAACAAGTACATGAATTATAGGACATGCTTGCACTTTGTTAGCTGTATGTTTGGAGCAAAGTCAGTCTGACTAATTAGCACCACCCCAGTAATGTGTGACACAGAGGCAGACATAGAAAACACTTCTGATGAGCAAAGCTTGAGCAGGCTGTGAGAGAGTGCTAGATGTCTGATGAGAGGGGGACCATGGTTGTTGCCCTCTTGCCTCTCCAGATTCGCTCTCTGCCCTTCTGTGCAGCTCACTATCTAGAGAGTTGGCTTTCATGTACTGTAAATCAAGCTGCCCTGTCTTGGGACATTCAAGTGGACTGAAATAATGGCGAGTGCAAAAGAAAACAGAATTTGGGTTATTTTAGATTCTTTAATCTTCCACTCCCAGCCTCTCTCAATGTCATGTTTCCGGTAGGCTGCATCTCTTATCACACTTCTCAGGTGGGCCGCCTGCTATAGCACCTGTGTCTGTCTATCCAGTGACACTTTGATTCCACTTACCTTCCCATTGAGACAAAGGAAATAATAGAGAATTTCTGGTATTAGTTGGTAAGAAGTATGTCCTACTCCACTGAGCTATGTGGTCTCTTTTCTCCTGTGTGTCTGTGGATCCATGTACTTGCATGTGAAANAGAGGGCAGGAAAAAGAGGGGAANGGCNTCTTCCTCCCCATACAGGACAGGATTCTCTGCTTCTGTGCATGCGTCCATGTTTAGATCCAGGGCCTTTCCTTAAAAATACTGAAATAACTACAAAATATTTATTTACATGNAATGAAGAAAACACAATTATGGAAGCTGACATTCCACAGATATCACAGAACCCTGAAAAAAAAAAACACTTTATTTTGAAATGATGATTAAAATAATTTACCCTATGCCACATGTCTATANCAAAATTTTAAGTTCTTATTATGACATAATTTCAGGTTTACAGCAATGTTGCAAGACTAGAACAAGAAATGCTTTGTTGGTCCAGCCAAGGCTACATAATNAGATCCTCCCTCAAACAAACTCACCAAGTATTTACATATGCCCAAGTTATGAGTTATCCTCTTTCCATGTGTATGTGTGTATGTGTACATATGTACTATTTTTCTGAGCTATCAGGAATAAATACTGTTTATTCTTAAACACCATGCTGTGTATTTTCAAACATGAAGACAATGATTTTTATAACCATAGAAGCATCAACAAATTTAAGGTGGCAGGGGCCAGCCCCAGCAGTTGGCAGGTCCCCAAGAAGAGGTAAGGAGTTGGTGAGGAAAGAGGTCAGCCAGGCATGGTGGTCAAGAGAATCTTGCAGTTCTGACTGACTAGCAATCAGGTTGCTTCTTATTTATATAGATTCATAAGACAAAGACAGATTTATGATTTTCTGAAACCTACAGATTATATCATTTTGTCTCCAGACATGTGTTTGATTTTCTATAACATATCCGGAGTCATAGGTTCAGTTACAAATAATATGTATAGATAGAACAGATTTTGCTTTTTATCATTAGTCCTATAACCCTATTTCAAATAATCTATAGACTATTTTTGCTAAGGCAAGCATACTTAATATTTAACAGCCTGTTTCCAGGCTGGCAGCACTTGTGGTTTCTAAGAGCTAGGTAAATAGAAAATATCTGAGCCAGTTGAAGTGAATTATCATGCTTTGGCTGGTGTGCTATTAATCCTTAGTATACAAAGTGCTACTCATAAATCAGCCTGTCACTGAATTTCTATTTTTCTAGGGCATACCCTGCATAACCACCTATTTAGTATGTTACTTATTCAGCAAACTCTGAGCATAATATAAGAGGAGGCCTCTGATCTATTGCCAAATTTCCTGGTCAGTTGGAGCTTGTCAGTCTCCTTTAAGTTTACATTGTTCTAATTACCCATTTTGAGTTTGCTTAGGAGTGGGTGTACCAAGAAGATTGTGGAGTCATGACCTCATCAAAAAGTTTGTAGTGTCTTTGTGCTTATCACAATCTCCAGGACATAAGGAAGAGTTCTGAATAAGGCCAGGTAAAATGGTCTCCCTAAAAGCGGGAGGGGTAATAAGTTTAGGACTTTCCCAAAGAGACTCAGATACGATATTGTCTGGGAAAGACATTAAATGGATTATAATGTAGAAAGCTCCCCAAATATGCAACATGTAGAGACCAAAACCAATAGTGAGAGACAGCCCAACAGTGATGATAGCATTCAGCTCAGCTCTGCTGGAACTGTGTCAAACTACTGTGCTGCCTTCATGACTCTCTCCATTTCCAGTGGATATGGCTGTGTCATTAAGGAAATCACATCAATATTTTAATTTAATTTACATGGATCATGTTTAGATTTCCAAAGTTCTAGGATATCTTTTGTGAAAATGCTTTGAGAAAATGTTTGAGATTCAATAAAATACAAGATCAAAAATTTCATTTGATTTTTATATCTTTATGAGACATTTTTCTCATATGATTTCAGCTTTACAGTGTAATGGGCAATAGTGTGTATTTTGAGGTATGCAGTATGCTATTTTGATATGCCTATGTGTTGTAAAATGACCAGTATACTCATGCTAATTAAGGTACCATCAGCTCTTCAAGACAACATCCACTCTAAAAGCAGTTCATACTCTTCTTACNGAAGTCACCCAACAGCATCGAGTCCTTAAAGAGAAATCACACAGACACCCACCATAAGGCATTAGGATTGGCAATGTAAATTAAAAATAATTTATTCATGCGTGTGCATGTGTCTGTGTGAGTGTTTGTACACAGGCAGGCATACAGACATATGCGTGTGTGTGTGTGTGTGTGTGTGTGTGTGTGTGTTTGTGTGTGTGTGCAAGTGCATAGGCACAGAAGCCCACAGAGGGCACTGATCCCTCGGAGTTACGAATGTTTGTGAGTTACCTGATTTAGCTGCTGGAATAAAATCTCTGGTCCTTGTGACTTAGCAGCAAGTCTTCTTAACTGCTGAGCCATCTCTGCAGCCCCAGTAACACAACTCTTTAAAGCAGTATTTCTAGTAAATAAGCAGTAGCACAAATGACATAGATGACCATTAGCAGCCTGCCATCAGATGGGCATATGCTGTTGTCACCAAATAGTAGCCATTCTAACACACATGAGGAGTTCATTTACTTTAATTTATTCTTTGAAAATTTCATGTAAGTGTACAATGTATCTTGATCATAANCACCCCTCACACCCCCTCTAGTTTTCCCAGGATCCCTCATCTTATCTCCCTCTCAATCTCTTGTTCTCTGTTTATATTTAATTATTTATTCTAACATCCTGACTTTAGTTAGTACTGCCCATATGCGTGTGAGTGNGAGGTCATCCACTGGGCATTGGGAACAAACCAGTGTCCACACTTATGGAAAAAAAAGTGACTCTCCCTTCCCCAGTAGCCATCAACTGCCCAGATGCAAACAAGAATACATTCAGTAGCTTGTAAGACCCCTCCACTTTATACTTCTAGTATTCACTTTCTTCTACCCAGTAGGAACAATTTCCATTTTTATCAAAGATTTTTTTGAGATAATCTCACTATTTAGCCCAGGTTAGCCTCAAACTCGAACTTTTCCTGTCTCAGCCTTCCAGGTACTTATTTCTGATAGCACAGACTAAACTGACTCATTTTTCTATTTTATAATTAGGACACTAAGCAAGTACACTAAACGTCTTTAAACACCAACACAATGTATGAATTTTATTCACATTGTTTGCAATTGCAGGTTTCTTTACTTGCATAAAAAATTTGTCCACGTGGATGCTGATAGACATTTAGGTTATTTCTCGGGTTTAGGATGTGCTACAGACACATTGCAAGTATGCTGCAATCAGTATTCTACTTGATGTGCTCCGGTGAATGTAGGTACACATTTTGCTGGAGAGGGAACTGTACTTATCATTACAAGACACACAAAAAACAGCTGGTTCCAGTTACACTAGTGGTTCCAAACCTGTGGGTCATGACCCCTTTGTAATCACATATCAGATATCCTGCCTATCAGATATTTACATTATAACTCCTAACAGTGACAAAATTAAACTAATGAAATAAGTTTATGGTTAAGGGTCCCCACAACATGAAGGACTGTCATAAAATGGTCACAGAGTTAGGAAGGTTGAGAACAACTGCTTTATACTCCTATCAGTAGCATGTGATAGCTCCAGATCCTCACCCCAGACAACACCTGATACTTTCAGGCTTTTTCATAGCCTATACATGCCAGTATGTATCCTACATCAGGAGAGATTCAATCTGCATTTTTTTCTCCTGGTAATTAGAAAAGTCAATGTCCATTTGCCTGTTTGTTGGCACATTTGTTCTTCCCTGCCTTTTTCTTTTCCTTGCCAGTTTTGAAGGGATGATTTACCTGCCTTGTTATGTATGCACACAATGAATACTATCTCCTCCCTTTGTGCCTGACGTTTTTGTATTTTATCTTTTTTATTAAAATATTATATGTTTATTTACTCCAGTCTGTAATTTTGTGGATAACATTTTGGGGTTTCATTTTTAAACCTTGCCTACTACAAATCACAAAGAAGACACATGTTTTATTTTTCATATTTAGTTCTAAAGTTTTTCTGAAATTTATTTTGGCAAGAACCATTTAAGGGGAAAGACAGGTTTGTTTTTTCCATTATATATCTCATTAATGTAATAATGTCCAATTAAAATATATTTATTTTGAGTTCTAGATTAGGTCACATAATGTGCATTTCAGGATTTGATATCTGTATTCTATATTCTTATAATAGTCCCTTGAATAAATATTAGGGAAGATAACCTATAATTTAGGAGGTTGCAATAAGTGTCCATATATATATCTTTAGGAGTTTTAATAGGAAGAGTGAGGTCAAAATCTACAGATCATTGAGACAATGCTATGGATGTAGTAATATGATATCACAGAAATTAAAGGGTTAAAACTACCCCTCAAATCATGTACAGGATACACACACACACACACACACACACACACCTGTTTACATTTAAGCTCCTATCAGTAGTTCATGGCAGTTCCAATTCCTCATCCAATGACAAGTGACAATGACAAATTTATGTGAATTGACAAACTCAGATCTCAAATCCAGGTATTCTTACAAATTGGTGGACTTTATATAAACTTAGTTGACNATATTTCTATGGGAAATCATATACATTTGTAGTAATTATAATGCTATTGGGGAATGAGGGAAATGGAGTTCCTTTCACAAAGCCACGTAGAAAGCACACGTGGATGGATTTCCTGGTGAGTTGGAGCTTGCTCTGTAAAGGACTATCCACCACCGTGAGCAGCCTCAACTCTCAGCCCTGTGGATCCACTGTTTCAGTGCCTGTTGGGCAAAGGTTACAGTAGCCAAAAGCTTCCCTTCCCTTCCTCAGCACAGCCTGATGGATTGTCCAAGCTCTGTAGAACCAACTCATGGCTCTCAGGAGTCTTGTGGATTCCTTATCATTTAATCTCCATTATGCAGACAGTTATTGTTATCTGTATACTAAAGTTATTGATGCTCTAGCTCCTGCCTAAAGCTTACCATCCTGAACTGGTCCTCATGAGCCTGTGTGTAAGAAGAACTTCTAACCAGTCTTATTAATAAACACGCGGAACAAGAAATAAGGGTGAAAATCTGACAGAGATCAGAGGAATTAGGAGCAAGCCACCACTCACCAACGCTGCCTCTACTTCCCAGGAGNGAAGNGGAGCAAAGAGAGAGAGTTCCAGTCTCACCTGGCTTTTATACCTGTCTATCTGTTAACTAATTTCCCAACCTCCCAAGCTGCATCACTTCCTGTCTTGTCTACATGGATCTTCAGAACTCTAAGGTTGATACTGGGATTAAAGGCGTGTGCCACCACCTCCTACTGCTAGTTCCCCATGTGACCTTGGAGTCACAGAGAACCAAATGGATTAAGGGCGTGTGCTAGCTTGCATGGCTATTGTTTACTACTGGTGGCTGGCGGCTCCATTTTTCCTCTGACCCTCAGATAAATTTTATTAGGAAACACAGATAAATTATTACCACACCTGTGTGTCAAGCATCTGCTACAGACTCCATCACTGATTTCTGTGTTGTGTGTGCTGCTTTTCTTCCTTGTATTACTCTCAGAATCTACAGCAGACAACTTCTTTTCAATAAGTCCTTTCTGAAAATCACAATTCCTCTCCCAAACCTGTCTCTTATACACATCTAGATGTGTATAAGAGACAGCACACACACACACACAAAACACACCACCACCACCCCACCTCGACCCCTGCCACACAGAGTCTGATGCTCCTTTGGGAATCATAGACACTGGATTTTAGTTCTGCCACAGTTGCTGAGGTATTTGCAGCATCTCTCCATCGAGCTCTGAGCTTTCAGCTGGATAGGCCTGGATGAATTCTCCAAGTTGTTCCANGGCAGAAGGTCAGTGTTTTCGAAAGAAAAAAAAATAGTGAAATGTAGAACACCATTTCTGTACTCCAGACACTTAGTTAAGTTGGAAGTGGAGTTTGGAAGAAAATGGAGAATTTGAGATTCAATAATTTTCCTCTAGGATGAGAAACAAATATGAGATATGATTAGAAATACCAAATATAAAGCATTTTTTCTTACAAAGATGCAAAACAAACAAACAAACAAAAAAAACTCCAAGCAATTCCAATAAAAACAAAGGAAGCAGTGGAAATGCCCGTTGTGTCCTTTATCTATGGTAATACAGTATTTGTCAAGGTCACTTAACACACAATTTTTATTTAGAAATATCACAGACACTAGATGGCAGTTTCTCCCAGGGCATCCAGACTCGATCCTCTAGTGGACTTGAGAGCATGAGGACACAATTACTGCACCATTTTGCGAACAAGACTTGTCTAAGAGGCTCCTGTCTCCCTCCCCTGGGGCCTTTAGTCATGGGAGATGGAGGGGTGGCATCCTCCTCCTTGTCTTGTGGGTGTGGGGAAAGCTCCTCAGTGGCCACACTGCCCAGCCTGGTTCTTAGGATCCTATTAAGTACCACTTACAGTTTGGAAATGGGACATGCCGGGTGCGTGGGACCCACCCCAGGAGCGCAAGGGTGGCAAGGGCGTCATATGTACCGCTAGCAGGGCTCACGGTGGCGCAGGTGGCACTGGACCGGTCTGAGCCGTCCTGTGGCCTCCGTGGGGCAGGTCGCCCGTGTGCATGCGCTTTTGCTGCAGGTCCTGAGTAGCCCTTGCATCTGAGGGTGTGCATGGTCCGCTCGCGCCTCCAGCAGGTCCGTCGCGTTCTCAGGTTAGGTGAAAAGACCTCGGGCATTGGGGGACCCCAGGGGCCAGGGTGCAGGGTGGGAGGCTTGATCAGATGCCACCTACAGGTCACTGGAACTGGGGCGCGGAACAGCCTGGGCTTGGACGTCGGGGATTGGCCACAGGACCCCGCAAGCACACAGTTGTCAAACTCTGGGAGCTGCTGAGGGCCGCCTCTGGCAGCTCTGATCCCAGGGAGATCTGGAGGGGATGGGGCACAGACCGGGGCTCAGGGCTTGGGGTGGTGGGAAGAATGGAGCTCAGAGCACAGGCCATGCAGCCACATGGACTGGATGAATCCAATATGCCTTTAGGTTGTCTGCCTGGGTCTCAGCCAGGCAAGGGCTCCTGACGCCTGCCCTCCTGGCTTTGGATGGCAAAGATGGAGAAGAAAGTCAGTTCCGTGGATAGGGACCCAGGAGGGAACGCACACGGGATTTACCAAGAACTGTCTATTGGTTCCTGTGGGCAGCCTGGAAGGCTTTACCGAAATATAACTTTTATTTATATGGCTCCCCACCGACAAGAACCCAATTAAAATGAGCTCTATTTTTATGATTATAAAACATAAACCCAAAGGGCAGAGAGTATAGATGAGAAAATAAACATCAAAGGCGACAGCACATTATTGAAAAATACATACTATATGCAGAAATACTATAACTGAGGCAAAGACTTGATAGCCTTTAGTAAGACATAGTAATATTAACCACATATGTATAATATGTGCATATAGAAATGTGTATGAAGTATGTATGATATATTTAACATAGGCAATGGAAAATCTCAGAGGACAAGGAAGGTAAATGAGGGGGATTTGGAGGAGTAAACCAAAGGACTCACCATCCTAGGCACCATTAGCTGCTCTTGACCTGTGCAATACATTCAATTTGGAAAAAAATTCACATACTATGCTAAAAGACAATAATGAGAAATCATGAAGAATGAGGAAGCTTAACAAAAAATTTTACTGACTTGTAAGATCCTGGATTTACTAAGGAATAAATCATTAGATTATTTTCAGAATCCTTTAAACAGAGCCTCAGTAACTAATGATCAACATCAATCACTGATTAAGAACANGAATTTTAAAAGTCCAAGCCCTAAGTGTTTAATCACTGAGATGATGAACTCCTTCTGTCATCTATTTTTTTATTTATTTAAGAGTCTTGCAATGTATCCCAGGCTGAACGTGAGCTCTCCTGCCTCAGTCTCCCCAGTGCTGGGATTATAGGCATGCAGCCAACATGCCTGGACCAAACTATAGTAAGATGTGTATTGTCATTAACAATTGAGTAAGGCATTCTTTAAAAAAATGCCTCTTTTAAGAAGTCATAATAGAATACAGTGGATTATTAATATATAAGGATGAAAATCTGTCTTTCAAAAATTCAGAGTCAGGATCTGATCAATAACAATTTCTTGAATGAATTACTGAATTAACAATAAATAACAATACAAACAAAACTATTCCTTTAATTACTTAAACATTAAAATGTATTGTATGATTTTTAAAAGCAAAAGAGAGTTGTTAATAGCAATGACAATCTATATTTTCTTTTGTCTTTTTTTTAGGAAAACCTACATAATTTTAAACAGTTTCATGGTGGTACTAGCCTGGTCATGTCAGTGCAGAATAACACAGATCTGACCCCAGCTTCCTTTGTTCTGAATGGGATCCCAGGCCTGGAAGACATACACGTGTGGATTTCCTTCCCATTCTGTTCCATGTATGCAGTGGCTATGGTTGGGAACTGTGGCCTCCTCTATCTCATCTTCTTTGAGGACACCTTGCACAGACCCATGTACTANTTTTTAGCGATGCTTTCTCTAACAGACCTTGTCATGTGTTCTAGTACAATCCCTAAAGCGCTCTGCATCTTCTGGTTTCATCTTAAGGAAATTGGATTTGATGACTGTCTTGTCCAGATGTTCTTCACCCATACCTTCACAGGGATGGAANCTGGGGTGCTCATGCTCATGGCGCTGGACAGATATGTAGCTATCTGCTTCCCGCTGCGATACTCCACCATCCTCACCGATCCTATCATTGCCAAGGTTGGGTTTGCCACCTTCCTAAGGGGNGTNCTGCTAATTATTCCATTCATGTTTCTAACTAAGCGCCTGCCCTACTGCAGAGGCAATATAATAAACCATACCTACTGTGACCACATGTCTGTAGCCAAGTTATCCTGTGGCAATGTCAAGGTGAATGCCATTTATGGTCTGACGGTCGCTCTCTTGATTGGGGGCTTTGACATCCTGTGCATCACTGTCTACTACACCATGATCCTGAGGCAGTGGTCAGCCTGTCCTCAGCAGATGCTCGGCAGAAGGCCTTCAGCACCTGCACTGCCCACATCTGTGCCATTGTTTTCTCCTACAGCCCAGCCTTCTTTTCCTTCTTTTCCCACCGTTTTGGGGGCCACACCATCCCTCCGTCTTGCCACATCATTGTGGCTAATATTTATCTGCTTTTGCCTCCCACTATGAACCCTGTTGTCTATGGAGTGAAAACCAAGCAGATACGAGACTGTGTCATAAGGATTCTTTCGGGGTCTAAGGATTCCAAAACCCGCAACATATAAATAAGCTTTGCCAGGGGGACAGAGAAGAATTACATTTAATTGCCTGTTGAGGCAGAAGCTGATTAAATCCTGGTAGATGTACTTTCTTAACAAGGTAATAAAATCTAGACCTTGTTAAATGTATTTCTCAACATCCCTGGCAAGAAAAATAAGCTTCCTATGACTCTAGCTTCTCACTCTTTTTTTNNAAAATATATATATTAGTTTTTTGAGACAGGGTTTCTTTGTGTAGCCTTGGCTGTTCTGGAATTAGCTCTGTAGACCAAGCTGACCTTGAACTCACAGAGATCATCCTGTCTCTGTCTCCCAAGAGTTGGGATTAAAGGTGTGTGCCATCACTGCCTGGCAGCTT
>LZPO01028331.1:2281-13663 GCA_001675575.1 Neotoma lepida | reverse complement strand
CGCTGTAAAGGATTATTGAGCAGAGTTAGCCGTGCAATGACATGAAGTTATGCCTTGATAGAAGCAAGAAGACATAAGCAACCATGCCTGGGNAACTGTGGCTGATGAGCATGAGAAGTGTTTAAACATTAGTCCATTACAGTATTNGCAAGGGAACTGTCTATAGTTCTGTCTCTAGCAATATTTCTTGTAAAAATAATTTTTAATTTATTAATAGAAAAGTCTAAAGTCAATCAAACTTGATGGCTCTTTTGTAGTGTCTNATTTGCTCACCTTACCAAGCACAGCCATTGTTTTATTTTCCCCACAAATTCAGTAACGAAGTAGAGCCTTGAACATCAGCAGCACAGCAAGTTGGCCCTCAGCTTTGCAGGGATGTCTATATCTCCTCCCNTGTCATTAACAAAACAACAGTGGCCACATCTCATTTGATGAAGGCTTCTTAACTTCTCCAGATCATTCATCAGACATTTAGAAATTGTCATGAACTATTGCATCCTTTGAAAACTCTTGACATTCTCTGTTTTCTTACNCAAACTTTGTCAGCAGCATACTTAGACTTTCTGAAGTAATCAGCAGTGTGTGAGTACCTACTAGGTTCCCAAACACTGATCCAAGTACTTCACATGGGTTAACTCACTAATGCATTTTACTTTTGGGNTGGCACTATTAGGCATGTATTCTTATTTTCTCATATTGCAGGTGAAGAAACTGGGATGCCAAGAGGGCAAGACACATGTCTAGGGTCTCACAGCTAAAACATGTCAGGTCATGAGGATCCAGAATCCACATTCTTAGCTTGATTCTGCAGATTGAGTCCACAGCAAAGATCAGAGGGAGCTGGAACATTTGCTGTTGGCTTTTCACTCTAACAAAACTGGAATTATCTAAAGAGAAAGGAAATACACGACTGTAGGAATCAATGTAGTCTTTTTACCCAGAAAAAAAAGCTCCTCTTCCTCCTCTGTGTTTCTCTTAAATCAACAATCATTGGTACTTGAGCCTAGCATTTCTAAGGTGTTCACCAGCTTGCTACTGTGCTATGAGTGAAATGCTGTCTTCTCTCCTAACTGAAGGATGCATGAATTAGGACACTACATGACCCTTGCCCCAAGCTTGACATCACACANAGCAGCTAAACTCTCATTTCTAGTAAAAACAGAGTAAGGATAAAACTGCAAGTAGTATACGTAAGAGTTATTAAAACTAAAGAATCTAGCATAACAAGTCAAATTATTGAGGGTTAATCCCTATTTTATAATATAAACTGCTTTTATATATTGGTAACACTTTCTCACATTGTAATTTTACATATTTTATATTTAAATATACTTTTATGAACTAGATGTATAGTTGAACACAGTGGTACTCACCCATAATGTAGCTGTTCAGGAGGCTGAGGCAGAATGACAGCTTTAGAGCCAGCCTAAGCAACTTTGTGGTGATATTTTATTTGTCTTCCCTAATAAAATTTATCTGAGGGTCAGAGGAAAAACGGGGCTGCCAGCCACTAGTAGAAAAACAATAGCCATGCAAGTTAGCACACGCCCTTAATCCATTTGGTTCTCTGTGACTCCAAGGTCACATGGGGAACTAGCAGTAGGAGGTGGTGGCACACGCCTTTAATCCCAGCATCAACCTTAGAGTTCTGAAGATCCATGCAGACAAGACAGGAAGTGATGTAGCTTGGGAGGATGGGAAATTAGTTAGCAGATGGACAGGTATAAAAAGCCAGGTTAGACCGGAAGTCTCTCTTTGATCCGCTTCACTCCTGGGAAGTAGAGGCAGCGTTGGTGAGGTGAGGCGAGTGGTGGTTTGCTCCTAATTCCTCTGATCTCTGTCAGATTTTTACCCTTATTTCTTGTTCCACGTGTTTATTAATAAGACTGGTTAGAAATTCATCTTACACAACTTAACAAGTCTTGTTTCAAAAATACAATCTGGGCAAATGGTAGAATACTTTTCCAGAATTGAATTCTAGGGCTTGGTGGTTGAGCCCCTTGGTTAATACAAACAAGGCTTAAGGTTCAGTCCCAGTGCTACAAAAATATAGCTAAATGGATGGATGGGTGAGAAGTTAATACATGTATATATTCTGACATAGACTCTGCCAGCTCTGATTGGACCAAGAGGCGAGTCTTTGTTCTCCTAGTCGATCACCCCAGCCTCGAGGTTTTAGGCCCAGGGGCAAACCAGTGCCCTCATACACCACCCATTGGAGCCCCAATTGCAAGTCTACAGTCAGGACTCCTACAGACAGGCCTGAGTACCACCAACCCCGACCGGACCCTGTAACCTACAAGCCCCAAAAACCCACCCATCCTCTGAGACCACAGCTGCTCCCTGAGACACAGAATCCTCTAGCTCCGATTAGACCAAGAGATGAGTCTTTGTTCTCCTAGCCTTTCACCCTAGTCTCTAGGCTTTAGGCACAGGGGCAAAACCAGTTGCAGGCCAGCAGGCAGGACTCCTGGAGGCAGGCCCAACTACCACCATCCCCCACCCTGCCCTGAAACCTACAAGCCCCAATCCANGCCCCCAATCAGTATGGAGGTTTCTCCGAATATTGAGAATCAATCTACCTCAAGACCCAATAATACCACTCTTGGGCATATACCCAAGGGATACTCGAGCATACCACAAGGACACATGCTCAACTATGTTCATAGCAGGAGATGGGGGAGGAGAACTTGAGGGAACAGGATGGTTGAGCTGGGGGAGGGGCAGAGTGGAAGAGCAATGAAAGATATCTTGATAGAGGAAGACATTATGGGATATGGGGAAAACCTGGTGCTAGGGAAATTCCCAGGAATCCACAAAGATGACTCCAGATTAGACTACTAGCAACAGTGGTAAGGGTGCCTGAATTGGCCTACCCTGGTAATCAGATTGGTGAGTACCCTAACTGTCATCATAGAGCCTTCATCCCGTAACTGATGGAAGTAGATGCAGAGATCTACAACCATGCACCAGGCTGAGCTCTGAGTCCTGTCAAAGAGAGAGAAGAAGGATTATATGAGCTAGGGTGGGGGTCAAGATCATGATGGGAAAACCTACAGAGACAACTGAACCAAGCCCAAAGGAACTCGCAAACTTTAGACTAACAGCTGTGGAATCTTCATGGGACTGGACTAGACCCTCTGCATACAGGAGACAGTTGTGTGGCTGGGTCTGTTTGAGGGGCCCCTGGCAGTGTGATCAGGATCTATCCCTGATACATGAGATGGCTTTCTGGATCCCATTACCTATGGTCAGACACCTTGCTAACCCCTGATAAAGTGGGGAGGGGCTTGGTCCTGCCTCAACTGAGTGTACCAGGCTTAGCTGTCCCCCCATGGGAGAACTTACCCTGTTGAAGAAGGGGATGGTGGGGAAGGTAGAGGGGAGCTGGAGGAGGGAGGAAGGGGAATCTATGGTTGATAGGTAAAATGAACAAAAAAATTTAAAATAAATAAATAAATAAAAATACATGTATATATTCTANATGTAGTTATGACTTGTTTGCATTTTAATTTCATTAATATTTCTGTAAACTTTTATCATTTTTAAATCAGTTCATTTACATAGAAAATTTCTAACTACATATTGTTCCAAAGTTTTGTAAATAATAATAATAATAATAATAATAAATTTTCCTAGCCAAATCCTGTTGTAATTTTATTTCATGGTTTTTGGAAGTTGGTTCAATAACTAAATTAGTTGCATCACCATTTCCAGAGATGTTTCAAACAAACAAGCACCCAGACATTTAAAATCTATTAACGTCCTGTGGTAGTTTGAATGTAATTGGCCCCCATAAGCTCATAGGGAGTGACACTCTTAGGAGGTGTGGCCTTGTTGAAGTGGTGTGGCCTTGTTGGAGGAAGTGTGTCACTGTGGGGGTGGGCTATGAGGNCTCTTTGCTCAAGTTTTGCTCAGTGTGACAGTGCACTTCCTGTTGCCTTCTGATCAAGATACAGGCAGGACCATGCCTGGTGCTGCCTGCAGGCCACCATGCTCCCCACCATGATGATAAATGGGCTGAACTTCTGAGACTGTAAGCTGCCACCTCAATTAAATATTTTCCTTTATAAGAGTTACTGTCATCATGATGTCTCTTCACAGCAATAGAAACCCTAACTAAGACTCATGTACCCAAAGTCCANGAGACTAAATCTGNTGCAAAAGCAAAGAGTCTTTTTATTATTGCAAGTTAACTTGGTCTTCTCCCTCCATCTGACACAGCAGCAGAGCAGGAGAGAACCCAAGTAGCAATGGGGCAGGGTTTTTATAGGAGGTAAAGCAAGCGGGGGGAGGGGGGGAAGGTCTTGAAGTCTACAGACTATATAGGAACAGACTCAAAATTGGTTTATGTGAGTGGCAATCATGTTAGTAACTTTTAATTGGCTAGGATTAGTCAGGGATTACAGTTATCCATTTTTGGGCAGGCCTGGACAAGTTCCAGGCTTTGTCCTAGAGCTGCTGTGGAGTCTGGCTGGCCTAGTATATACTGATTGTGGGGGCTGGCTGAGTGGCCTAGGCTTGGTACATCCTATCTCCCTGTCCCTGCTGGTAGGGGCATCAGTGATAGTCTTTTGTTCGTGGCCCTCCCAGAAACTGCTTGCTCNGTCTCAGGAAACTGAAATTGAGGCCTGATCTCTGAGAGAAGACTGAGCAGCCTGTTATAGCATCTGCTTGGTCCTTTCAAGACATGCCCCATCTACTCAAATCCCTATACTATTCAAGCAGAGTGCATCTCTAGAAGGTTGTATTTCACAATGGCAAGCTGTATTTGAACCTCAATCCTTTTGCCTATGATTTGGGGTGATAATAAAGTACCTCCTTTAGCATTTATATTTTGCAATTTGAGATCTGGTACTTAAAAGAACAAAATGCTTTCATTACAGAAGATTAAAAGGCTACCCATGTATGGTCAGGTATACATACATACCCACAAACACACACATATACACACAACACACACACACACACACACACACACTACACACTCCACCCAAACTCTTTCCACCACTATTATAGGCCATTCTTCCACCACTAGTCAGAAATGAGGTGGCAAAGCCTTGACTCTTAGGGTTCACATTCCCTGCTCTAACTAAGTAGCCTGAATCTGGGTCCACAGGCCTTTGCTCACACCTATCAGGTCATGAAATGTCTTGAATTTTATTTCTGCCTTCCTTGTTATGAGGAATAAGCAAGTTTTGCACATATACAGTAATTGTTTAATAAATGTGTACTGTCACTTCACTCACAATAGCAGGTGATCTGCTGCCATTGCTATATACAATAGTTAAGTATGTTATCCCTAATGTTCCCTTTGTTATACAAT
The DNA here is from genome assembly GCA_001675575.1 of Neotoma lepida. Classification (NCBI taxonomy): domain Eukaryota; kingdom Metazoa; phylum Chordata; class Mammalia; order Rodentia; family Cricetidae; genus Neotoma; species Neotoma lepida. Next base: position 8,337 of record LZPO01028331.1, on the reverse strand, counting down.
GGCATAAGGTCTTCATGCTATCTGAAGGACAAAACAAGTGCTTCTCAGAATAGTCTATTTCCCAGTAAAAAACATCTCAGTGAAGAAAAGTTCNGCTGTAAATACCTACTTCCTTGCTAGTGTTCATCAGAACCACAATGTTAATAGCTTATCCAATAAGTGATATGACCATATATGGATACAGCTATAACATTTCTCTCTGTAAAATGTGNGCTTTTAAAATATATATTTCATATCAGATTAGTGACAACACTAATTGTCATCAGAGAGCCTTCATCTAGTAACTGATGGAAACAAATGAAGAGATCCACAACCAATCACTAGTCCGAGCTCTGGGAATCCTGTTGAAGAGAAGGAGGAAGAATTGTGTTAGCCATGTGATCAAGGGCATCACAAGGAAACCCACAAAAACAACTAACCTAGGCTCATAGGAGTGCATAGAGTTTGAACCAACAGCCAAGAAGCCTATATGGAACTAACCTAGGCCTTCTACATATGAGTGACAGTTGTGTAGCTCAATCTACTTCTGGCACTCGCAGTGGGAGCTGGTGCTGTCCCTAATGCTGTTGCTGGCTTTTGGGAACCTATTCTTCATACTGGGTTGCTTTGCCCAGCCTTAATACAAGGGGAGGAGCTTAGTCCTACCTCAACTTGATATGCCATGCTTTGTTGATACCCATGGGAGGTCTGCCCCTTTCTGAACAGAAACAGAGGAGTGGATGGGGGCCAGAGGGGAGGCAGAGGGAGGGAACAGGAGTATAAGATGGAGGGGAAACTGTGGTCAGGTTGTAAAATAAATGAAAAAATTTAATTAATGAAATGATATATATACATACATATTTCATGTATTTTCTCTTGAGTCCAACAGGAATGTGGTTAAATAGAAAGTTCTATTTAACAGCATTGGTGAGACAAAAGAAAAGTTTCAAAATAATAGTTTGGGGATTTTTAATATGATCAAATGCTTCTATGAATAAAAAGGTTGAAGTGTGAAGTTCAGCCTTGAAAACATTTTATTTTATAATCTCTTATAAATTGAAGACTTTGGTTTCTCCTAAAGGCCTCCAAAAAATCTAAGATAAAAACAAGCTTTGCATTTGTGTGTAAGAATGTTTGAGTGCCTAGGAAAGGCACACAGTAGGTTAAAATAGGTTCAAGACAGATCAATCAGCTGTGAGCTACACATAACACCTAATGGCTTAAATAAATTCATGTTCTTATACAAGCTTGTATAAGATAAGTCATAATCAATGAGAAGCCCTTTCCTATTGTCAGCCCTGACTGGGCTATGACTCTGCCCCAGCATCATTTTCTCTCTATAAGACTTCAAGAAATGTTGTATGATTTGTTACACTAAAAACACATCTTGCCATTTTTATGAGGTGAAAGATAACTTAATACAAGCTGAAACTTAGATTCTAGATCTCATCCAGAAAATGAATAATATATAAAAGTCACACTGCCCATGCACNAGCATCATTTTAATAACCAGAAAAGCAGAATAAGAAATTCAGAGGAGGCACAAGGACTAGAAATCCAAACACCCCAGTCAAGCTGTTCCCAGCAGCTGCAGACATAAAACTGTGCAGGGCCAGCCTGGCCTGGAATGGCCTTGGTCTTGCCACTCACATTCCTGCAGAGAAGAAGCAAGTATTAAAATATTTTGAACTAGCTGGTCAGAAGATTCCAGATAAATGCTTGAATATTACTATAATTTTCCTTATTAAAAGAAGGAAAAATAAAAAGTTTCCACCTAAAAATAAACAGCCATTTTTTATAAAAGGAGAATCCTAAAACAATGTATGATTTCAATTAAATGTTCTTTTTGTGGCTATAAAACACAGTGTGTCGGTGGCAAAGGGAAAAACTAGAAGGTTAAACTAACAGCAATGGCAACACAAAGCAAGATGGCAGCTTGATAAGACCATCCTCCATCAACCATCTCTCCACAGAAGCATCAAGCTGAAGTTATTCACACACCAAAGTATCTTCCCAAGAGCCTAGGAAACTAGGTGAGAAGTCCCAGGACCTGACTCTAACATAAGAAGACAGTTGTATGAAGAGATAAGAAGGTCTACTCACGTGACCATTTACTCACATGACTATCCCCCAGCTCCAAGCACTAACAGGATGGTTGACAACATCCCCTGCTTGGGCAGAGAAGGGAAGTGAGTTCAGGATGTAAATTTACAACCTAGTACCAGGAAAACTTTGGTGAGAACTTTCAGTGGGGCTCACAATACCTCTCAACCCAAACGCCACCCAANCCCACCACCTGCCCAGCCTCACATCAGTCAGGTGGGCAAGACACTGCCTTTAGCCCCCCTCCATAGCTTCAGGAAGCACCATACACCACAAGCAGAACCCACACCTACTGAGGCTAAGATGGAAAAGAAAGAAAAGGACTTTGTCTTGGAGCTATGAGGTGTCAGGCTCACTACAGTGAAACCCAGAATCAAGCAGAATCTGGGGACACCTTGTCCCCTGGCCAGTGTTTGTAAACAGTCTCTGGAGGTCCAGCACCAAGAAAAGACCTGTGCCCCAGTAGGAAAGTCTCATGTTTCACCCTGCACACCTCCAGCTGTGGAATGGGCCTGGGGCAAATACTCAAGATTGTGCAGGTTCCTGAAGCTATGAGACTCAGAAGCAACCCAGCTTACTGTCAGCTTTAGTGGCTAAGTTACTGCCCACCTTACTCATCCCCAGACTCAGGAGGCACAGCAGAGTAATGTCTACTTGGTGAAAGAAAAGAATGCTGGATACCTAGTGATGATATAGGAATCTCAACCCAGTCCCTCCATAATTGAGACACAGAACCAGGCAGCTTCCTGCAGCACTTGTCCACAGACCAATGACTGTGGGTGAGGCCTCTGGGCCTGCCCTGGTGGAGGTTCACAAGTATGATTGAGCCTTTTAAGGATCCCAAGTTCATTTTGAACACCATTACCAACCACAGCTTTTGGACTGACTCTTGTTTGGTGCCCCCTCCAGTACAAACAGTGACAACACATCAATTACGTACATGTGGCCAACTTATTTTACTTACGGTGATATCTAGTACTAACACAGCTGAAGTGACCAACGTTTCACTAGAATTAGAGACACAGAGCCAAACTATGAAGACAGGAACAAGTACCTAATTCTTCAGTGAATAAACAACTTTGTTCACCAACGTGCATCATAAACTGTCAAAGAATGGTGACCTCACATAGCAGATAGAAACTGAGTTTATAGCAAACAATATGTGTGAACTCTTGAACAGAGAATAAAAGATTTGTTTTAAGCTAGATGCAAACCCAGAATTAAAAAGCTTCAGAAGGAGCTTCAGCTTTGAGGCCGAGGTGAGCCTCAGCTATGCAGCAAGGACCTTGTCTCAAAACTTGTCTCAAAAGTTTTAAAAACTAAAATCACATTAAGTATCTTTTCCCACCACAATGGAATAAAACTAGAAATCAATATGGAAAATTGAAGAAATTATACAAATACAAGGAAATTAAACAACTTCTGAAAAACCAATTGATAAAAAATTAACTAGGAAACTTTCTAATTATTAAAACAAATAAATTAGAAGTACAATATGCCAAGATCTGTAGGACATAGAAAAGACATTACTAAGAGGAGGTGGCTGAGGTTGATGAGAACACCAAGAAGATAGAAAGACATCCTATGCTCATGGATTGAAAGAATTGTGCTAACACTTCCAAATGCCCAAAGTTTGCCATCACTACAAGGCAGCCTCTATCAAAACGTCAGTGATAGCCTTCACAGAAGTAGCAAACCACAAACATTCTGCATAACCAGAGCAACCTTGAGCAAAGAGAACAAAGCAGAAGACATTATACTTCTTCACTTCAGAAATTACTTGAAGGCTTTAATCAGGAAAGCATGATACTTGCATAAAAACAGACACATAGACCAACGGAAGGAATACCAACCCAAGACATAAATCCAACCATCTGCAACCAGCTGACTCTAGAAGATGTGGCACAAATGTACAATGGATAACAGATAGCCCCTTTTATAAACTAGATACCTGTAATGCAGAAGGTAAATTTTTCTCCAGTATCTTACAGTGTACAGTAAGAGAATCCAAAATACCAAAGGCCTGCAAGATGTCAGGAAGAAAAGAAAGAGGGAAGAAGGAAATGGAGGAAGAAAGAAAAAGAGACAGAGGGAGGAAGGAAACAAGGAGGCATGGAGAAAGAGAAAGATAGAAGAGAGAGAGAAGAAGGTAAGTAAAGTCAAACTATAATGGAAATTCTTCAAGATGTGGTACAAGCGAAGTTGTTGTTTTTTTGTTTTGTTTTTTTATGAGACCCCAAAAGCATAAGCAAAACTAAACAAAAAGGAGTGTTATTCATTGTCAGCTTACGAAGAAGAAAGATTGGATCAGTCCAATTCACAATCCAATGGACCCTTATCTTTAGGCTCATGGTGAGACAACAGATCACCACAGGGCACATGGCAGACCAAAGCCTTCGCCTCATGACCCAGGNAGCAAACAAGAAGTAAAGAGGCAGCCAGGGTTCCACTGTCCCTTTCAAAGGCACTGTCCCCTAAAATGTCCTCCATTAGGCCCCACCTCTTATAGCCCATGACCTCTANTCACCAACTTGGGCATCAATTGTTTAACACATGGGCAGGGATCAAATCAAACGAAGACAGCTCTGCACAGTGAAGAAAACAGTCAAGACTAAAGAAACAATCAGGAGGATGTGGAAAGGGAAAAGTGTTTGGCTGACAGTGTACATGGAACCCAAGCCCTCAAGGGTTACAAAAACAACTGATTCCAATAAAAGGAGAAATTAAATAACTGTAGATTTTTAAAGTCCTACAAACAGCCAAAAAAGCATATAAACAATTGCCCATTATCACCATGGGAATGAAAACTAAAATGAACATGAAATGTCATCTCAACTGTTAGCAAAATGCCCATAAATAGAGGCTGAGGGTGTAGCTTAGGGAATAGCATTTGCCTGGTGTGCACAGGCATGGGTTCATCCCAGTACCACAAAAAAAACCTGAAAAAACATAAAATAATAAAGGCTAATGTGGGTGCAGAGAAAGGGATAGTCTTACCCACTATTGATAAGAANGTAGATGAACACATGCAATGTGGAAAACAGTATGGATAATAAAAAATACTGATAATAAATTATTGTGTGATCCACTGATCCATTGCTGGGTATTCATCAAAGGAAATGAAATCAGTATATTTAAGAGATACATGAATTCCCCATGTTAAAAAAGCGTGAGTCGCAACATCCAAGACACAGAGTCAACACAGGTTTTAACAGTCAGGCAAAGGAATAAAGATATTGCAGTGCANATACATAATAGATTACTGGGCTGTCTCAGCAGGTAATGGCATTTTCTGTTCTTTCCAAAGACCCAGATTCAGTTCCCAGCACTACAGGGTAGGTCAGAACTGCTTGTAACTCCAGTTCCCAGGGATACAATGACCTCTTCTGAACTCTATGGGCATCAGGCATGCATGTAGTGCTCATATGTTCATTCGGGCAAAACACTCATATAAAGAAAGTAAAATAAATAAATCTTCTTTAAATTTAAAATAAAATCATAACAGATTATTATCAGCCATAGATAAGAATCATGTCATCTGCAGCAACATCCCACTGGACTGGGAGACATTATTTTTTGTGTGGTAAGCAGCACATAGTAAGGCAAATACCACATGCTATCACTCAAGAGAGAGAGGAGAAAGATGCTATTAGATGACCATCAGCAAGTCAAGCAGGCAGAGGAACTGTTTTTGAGCTTTAGTGCAAGTGAGGTAACCATGGGGTAATTCACAGTAACTCACAAATGAGTTCCAACGTTCCCAGCACAGAATTTACAGGTGTGGGGTAGAGAGACCACTCAGAAAGCAAAGTATTCACTGCATGAGTGTGAGNACCTGAATTCTGTTTTCTAGAGTTCTGGGATGGTATGGCAGTATACCTCTGCAATCAGTGCTCCTGCAGGAAGATGGGATAAAAATATAGGAAAATCCCTGCAAAGCCATGGGCAGCTAGGTTAGTATACACAGAAGCAGA
>LZPO01028330.1:17753-27922 GCA_001675575.1 Neotoma lepida | reverse complement strand
CATGGGCAGATACTTTGCACAGAAGGGGAGAATGTTCCAGTTCTTCACTACTGCACTTTTCAGTGTGTGCTATCCTTCTTCCTACTGCTATATTTTGTCAGGTCCGGTTCTAATTTGAGAGATGCTTATTTCTAACTTCTGATTTTCTTTGTTTCCATTGCTTCTACTAGCAATTCTTCCTGTCTACATGATATTTACTTTATAAAACTAATATCACTTTTGAAGATTGGCATGATTTACTTTCTGACTGCTACATTCTATAATGAATAAATCCACACTATCATGAAAACAAAAGGCTCAACTCTCTGTTCAAGACACAGGCTAGTCACTCACTGTGTACTTGCTGAAGACTTTCCAAGTCACAGGCTGTATTCTAAGGGTTGGAATTACAGGAGATTAAGCAGGAAATCATTTTACGAAGGGCGAGGGGGGGAAGGAAGAGGAATGTAAGTTGAACTGTGCAAGTGCTTTCTATATAGACATTGTCTCACATAAGAATCATTTTGCCATCAAATAAACATCCATCTCAGTAAACACTGGACTTGCTCTTTGGGGCCCAGTGTAATTCACAATGAGTTAGTTCTCAGTAAATCCCCTGACATATTTTTTTACAAGCATTATGTATTTAAGTCAAACATTATATTCTATACACAGTAAAATATAGGTCCAACTTGTTTGACCTGCCCGTATCTGTCCCTTATTACTTTCATCTTTGTGATGCACTCCAGTATTTCTTAAGGCACATTGAAACAAACCTTAAAGTTGTAAAACTTATTTGATTGTNATTAATTTATAGATATTGAACCTCTTGGCATTTTCAAAATCATTTAGAATTCATTACCTTTTCTAGGTAACTTCAAGTCATCTTTTTTTCCAGTCACAATCCTACACCTAGATTTTTTTCTACATTTCAATAAAAATTTAAGTGGTCTTCTTGCTTGTTTCTTGGTCTTATTTTCATGTAGGGGGCTTTTCAAATAGATTTAATCCATGCTTTCACANTATGTCCATACATCCTCTCTATCTCTAGTCGTCCCATCCGCAATTCCTATTGAAAATAGTGTCTATATAGACATGAGTGGTCAGCTGGACAGGCACTAGGGCATTCTGTTGGGTCAANTGCAAGCACTTTCACTTTTTACAATGAGAGGTATTAAATTCTGTTATTGATTGCTGTGTTCCAGGTACTATATTAGTTACTATAGATTAACAAATTATTTAATTTTAATAGTTCCAAGAGTTAAGCCCTAATATTTGCAGCATTAATGAAAGAGAATATAGATTAATCAAAAATTTAATTTCCAGTGTCACATGGCTAGAAATTGGCCATTAAAAAATTTAAATCCATAGTTTGACTCCAGATCAACCCTATTTTATACTCTCCTGCAAAATGTTTTCATATTTAAAAATCAAATGAATAATCACTAAAGATGGTGTGTGATATTCCTATTTATTAGTACATTTTTAGTAATAAGGTTTATTAAAATTAAAGTAGATAATAACAGGTAACAAATATGAGAGGACTTATGACTTATAAGTAGATTATTTAACCTCAGTGAAAAAAACAAGAGTACAAACAATGGGTGCAATAGAGTAACTTGCACAAGGTTTGATGCCAGTTATCAGTGATAATTCATGTGCTCAGAAGAATATTGGAAGTATCATCTAGTGAGAATCCATTGAAATGAGTTATGATACCTTTGAAGACAACAGAGCAGCTTTGTTAGTGTTTGAACTACTAGAACAGATTACTGGGTGGCTGAAAACATGGATTGAGCTCATCACAATTCCAGGTCCTGGAGAACTGAATTGCAAGGCTGCTCTTACAAGGTTGTCGGTAGCCTTTCCTTTGTACCCACCATGGCAAGAGTGTGGGGAAGGGNTGCCTTTGTCTCTCTTCCTTTCACATAGTTCCTTTTGCTCATACACTTATGATTCACTTATTCTTTGGAGTTGGGAAGGGCCCACACATGCCACGGTGTATATGTGGTGATTAGAGAATTGCTGGAGTTAGTTTTCTCCCTCTATTGTGTGGGACCAAACTCAGGTTGGCAGGTTTGAAGCAAGCACCCTTACTGGCTGAGGCAGTTAACAGTNCTCTTTCCCTTCTTTGTAGGACGATGATACCANTGAAAGGCCCCACCCTCAAGATCAATTTTGTATCTAATTTATATTATTTTCCAAGGTTTTTATCTCCAAATACAATAAAATGATGACTTGAGGTTCAGTTCACCATAGGAAATTTAGGGGGACTGGCACAGGTCCATAGTAGTAAGAGTTAGTCTTTTGAATAACGGTAGATAGTGGAAGATCAAATAGAAGGGATAAGGCAGGGCAGTGGGGGCGCACGCCTTTAATCCCAGCACTGGAGAGGCAGAGGCATGTGGATCTCTGTGAGTTCGAGNCCAGCCTGGTCTGCAAAGTGANTTCCAGGATAGCCAGGGCTACACAGAGAGACCCTGTGTCAAATAAAATAAAATAAAATAAAATAAAATAAAATAAAATAAAATAAAATAAAATGAAAAAGAAAAAAAGGAGGGATAAGCACAAATGCAAAATAAATTCACAAAGAAATAAGAAGTAGGTGTGAAATATTCTGAGACAATGAAGTAAAGTTTTGAGATATCTAATGTGCAAATAATATTTTTAGGGTATATACAGAATAGATAGGAAATAGTAAACACAGAAATCATAGTATACAGTTCACCAAACTGAAGAAAGCATTTTTATTTTCATTTTCATTTTCATTTCTAAAAAGGCCACCNAGTACCAGGGATAATTAACAAAATACACATAATATTTTAGTTAAGATTTATAAACTTCAAATCTGTCTCCACACAAAACTGTGGAAATAAAATAACAACAAAGGACAAGAAAAGTATAGTTTTCAAATTGCAAAGACTAATAGAGACAGAATATTATTATGCTGTAATAAAATTTCCAAATTGTTAAGATCGAATGACAATTTACATGTATTTGTGAATACAATAAGCTGTTTATAAGCAACAAGNTAAACATATATTTAGAGAAATAAAAAAATGAATATTTCTTTGAGAAATCATAAGAAGACATTTCTAAGCAAAAAAGACAATTACTAGAAGGAAAACATGTTACAGAAAAGGATTGTTATCCCATCTCTTCAGGGAGATAACTGTAGCCATACAGAGCCTTTATGTCAGGTTCTGACTAATGAGCCCTGAGAAGAGGTGACATGTGGGGCTGGTGACTCCTGTCATCCAAGGACAGTATCCCAGTGCACTGGGATCTTCATCAGTGTATGTGCTGGCTTTGAGGACCAGCAGCGGCAGGCACTCACCCTCTTTGACAGGCAGTGTGTGTTAGAAATAACCCATTGAGATTTCCCACTATGGCCTCTATTAACTTGCCTATTCTGGTGAATATAAACAGCTCAAGATTAAGATATTTGTGAGAAAGAACATTTTCAAGTATAATCTACAATTTTGTGTTATATAAGTAAATAAGAATATTTAATTTATTGGGTTCAAAAATAATTAAAACTGAGGTACCATTTTTGTTAATTAAAAAAAAATCAATCATCTTTCCACCCCACCCCACCCCACTCCGCTGGTTCCAAGTTAGATGACAGCTATCAATGACTCTTACAGGCAGTTGTAGTCTTATGGATAGAATAGTTGTCATGGTCTTGTGATTTCCTTATAACTATGCAGAAGGCAGACAACCTACAAGAAGACCTCCAGTTCATTTTCAGACATTAGGTCTATAAGCTGGAAGCAGCCTGCACCCTGAACCACTGCTGTAAGTGACCACTTGTACCTTCAGAAGCCTCCTGCATGCATGAGAAATAAGCTGTTATTATGCTAGTTTGCTGAGAGTTTTTGTGGCTGTGGTAGTTTGAATTACAATGACCCCCCCCCATATGCTCATGTATTTGAACACCTGGACCAGTTAGTTGGAAGCTTTAGAGATTTAGGAGATCTGGCCTTGTTGGAAGAAGTATGTCACCGAGGCTGCCCTTGGAGAGTTTAAAGACTTGAGCCAATTCCAGTTCACTCTCATTGCTTCATGCTTGCAGTTAAAAAAAAAAAAAAGAAGTGATCTCTCAACACCTTGCTCCAGCCATTATGTCTATTGCTTTCTGACAGCTTGTCTGCCATGACAGACTAATATCTCTCAGAAAACATAAACCCAAATAAACTCTTCTATAAATTGTACTGTGTTTTATCACAGTAGAGAAAAGCAACTAGTATAATGGCTTATCCAATAAAGATAATCAGCTAATATCTAATCTTCTTAAAATTAGATTATTTATAAAATTGACCATTCTATAGTCCATAAAGGGAGTTTCAGTAAATTTCAAAACTACAAAAGGCAAACAAATCAGAAGTGAAAAAGATTATATACTCTGACTAGAATACCATTAAATTGGAAAACAATTTTAAAAGTGTGTTTAAAAAATGACTTTTAAAATAATAGATTGGTTTCATTAAGATGTCAGATGACAGGATAAAATTAAAATTTAATATATAAACCTGAAAGGTACCAAAACACAATGTGCCACAGCCTGTGCAATGGGAGCAGCTGAGGAAATGCCACAGCTTTCCATGCTCACCTTCAGAAGAAGACTGGCTGCACGTCAAGGAGCAATGTCCAACTTTGTTCTCTAGAACTGGAACATCTGAGGCAACTGGGACATAAACACAGGAGAGTCACAAGCTAGGTCATGCTGGACTGCCTACCAAGAACCTGCTGGAAATTAAAAAATCAACACAAAAACCTCAGACAGAAAGACAAGAAGGAAGGGGAGGGAGGTGGAAAGGGGAGAGGGAGAAAGGGAGACAGAGGGGAGGAGGCTGAAGTGAAAGACACTATGAATCCAAGCATAAACAAAGGAACAAGATGAAAAGAACAGAATGTAAGTTTTTAAGTGGCAAAAAAACCATAAAGAGATAAAATTAATAATGATGAGTAGAATATGGTTACATTGATTATGGTGGTGATATTACCAATAGGCTGCGTAATAAGCCACACACTGACTGAAGTCCTTCNGATAACGTTTCTGTAACTCTCAANCCATGAAGCTGATGCTGTGAGTATCTCCATTTTATTAAGAAAATCTGAAAGGCAAAAGNTAACTTAACCAAATCTGAAACCAATACAATGTAAAGTTAAACCTTTGGTGGAAGTAATCAAGAGAAAAGGATGAATGGTGCAAAGAAATGACAACAGNTTAGACAACAGAAAGAAAAAATAGAAACAAGTCCCAAGACAATGAATCTTAGCAGAATAGCACTGAAGGAGCAATGGGTTNAAGTTTGCTCCTCCAACTTCAAGGTTAGCATTTTGAAAGCTGAATAGCGAATGCCTTCTTTTAGACTGTATCTGCCATCCCTGGAACTCTACATTACCTATGCAGATGAAATTACAAAATTCCCTATACTGAATAATCTCCATAAATATAAGAAACAAGACTATCATTTGAATTTGTTGCTAACACCCAACTCTGTACTTTCAAATACAGGTAAATATTTTAAGTATAACTCAAAAAACATGCATTTTGGGCTGGCTTTTCAGAGCCCATTACCTATGGTGAGACACCTTGCTCACCCTTGATGCAGCGCAGAGGGGCTTAGACCTGCCTCAACTGAATGTACTAGGCTTTGCTGACTCCCCATGGGAGGCTTTACCTTGTTGGAGGAGGGATAGAGGGTGGGCTGGAGGGGAAAGCTTGAGGGGAGCTGGAGGAGGGATGAGAGGGGGAATCTGTGGTTGGTATGTAAAATGAATAAAAAATTTCTTAATAAAAAATATGCATCTACACGATAAACTGTATTAGTCAAATTAATTATAATTTTTATCAACAAAAGAGTCATTAACAATGCCTATAAGTTCTTTGTAAGTACTAAAGTTATTTTTGAGAAATAGATGCGTCAAGAATTAGTGAAAATAAAAACATTAAGATAGAGTTTATGGATTATTTAAATTGAAAATAACATAAAATGCCTTTGGAGTTCTCATCTCTTTATATTATTTACACAATATGNAGCAAAATCATAGAGATTATATTATAATGCAATTAGGTTATAACATGAACAATGGAGTACTTGGTCTCTTAGCCCTGGCAGATGTACCTAAAATGAACCTTGGTGAGTTGTGTCCTTGTAAAGTCCCTGCCTCTCAGGCAGTGTAAAATGTGCCTTTGCTGCTCTCTAAAGGACTTCACATAATCAAGTGACCCTGGATAAGGTCTACTGTGTGCCAAGGAGACATGGTGTCAGTCTTTGGTTANAGTATGTTAAATGAAAGCATTTTAACACACTAGACATAGTGATTGTCTCCTGTCTCCTGATGGCCTCACAGGAGCAAACAGTGATGCTGTGGAGAACTCCACATGTCAGGGAGCTACTGCAGCCACTTGGAGGTAAGGAAGCAAGGTGCTAATTTCTGCAAACAATAAAGGGAACTAAATAACCAGAGACAGTCTGTACAGTGACATTGAGTAGCCAATAAATATATATGGTTGTAACATGTTGATTTAAAGAAAAATAATTAAAATATTGCTAACAAGTCCAGATGTCCCTCTCATTTATCTATATACATGCTTACATATATGCGTATAACAGGAAAACATATACAATACATAGAGAGAATACAATACTAACATTAGCTGATCTGATGAACATAATAAAGTTGACATAAAATTAGGATATGTGATTAGTCTTGAAAACATGTCTTATTCTGAATAAAGCATTCCTCAAGATGTCCTGGAGAACAGCTTCTGTCTCTTATATAAACTGGCATTATCATTTCTCTTACAGAAAATGAGACCATCATTTCCAGAGAGGAAATGGATACAATCTCTATGTCCTATCCTACGCATCATGGCTTACAGCTTTCTGCAATTCCATCTTTTGCTCTTTATTCTTAAGATTTCGAGGCAGTCATTGTGTAATTACGTTTTTCAGAGAAACTGATGAAAATGTGAGTGCTCTAAAACCATATCTTGTTTCCTTAGATAAAGCACAACAATGTTTTCTATGTTTACCGATGGCTTAAAAAGCTGGAGCACCCAGTGCCGATCACCCTTCACTCAGAAAGGGTGCATCACACTGATGCCCAGCTTGCACCAGGGTCTCATCTGCGACCTTGGATGGAAGCATGCATTGTCGAGTTCTAAGATTTTCATGCAGGTGAACTCAACTGTTCCATTTCATCTATGAAAAGCCCTTGGCAGATTCAGACTACTTTGTCAAAAACTATCTCCTCTGACCCTCTTGGGTATATAAAGTATTATTATCTGTGTTTTAGAAATGAATATATACAAATACGTATAGATGTGTGTGTGTGTGTGTGTGTGTGTGTGTGTGTGTGTGTGTGTGTTAACCGGGTGCTTTTCTGAAACCTACTTTATAAGTAAGTGGAAGAGCCAGGCCTAGTCTGGTAGCATGGGTGTATTGCAGATCTAGTAATGGATGTACCTTTGGATCTGTGACCTTGAGCCTTTAGGATGTGTTGTAATCTGGGTAGGTGTGTTAGCTCTTCCTTTTACTAGCTATGGCAAAGATATTTAAACCCTTAATTTTTCTTTTGTGAATTGGAGCTACAAATTGGATATTTAAAACTGTGAAAAAAAATATTTTTTGTAATATTTACAGTATCCNCAGCACCTAACAAAACTTCAGTGTTAACTCTAATAATCATCAACAGAAAAATGTATATTTGTACTTTATGAAGTATTCTCCATCTATGTGGGAGACAATCAGTATATGATGAAAATGTCTGTTTAATAGACATGGTTCTAGAGATTAAAAATAAATTTTACCATTTGTAAAAATGGAATAAATTTTTCCTCATTTTCATAAAAAATGAAACATTTATCAAGTTGCTCTTCAAATAATGTAGGCTTTTTATGCTCATAGAAAGGCATATTTTCACAGGCAAATGAGGCAAAATATGTCTTTTGTTATTCTAAACACCCAAGAGGGACAGTTTCTATGAAGGCTCAGGNATATATATATTTCCTTAAATGTTGAAAATAGTTTTTTTCCAAGACATTTTATCTTTATATGTAGGCAAAATCTCTATATAGAATTTTAATCAAAGGGAAGAAAAAGAAATCACACTGTATCTTACTTTACAATGTGCTAAATGGATATTTTTTGTTGATTTTGGACTGATTCATCAAAATGACTTGCTATTCCAAATTCAGGTAGAAAGACACAGCTTCATAGTCTGTAAGAAAGAAATTGCAGTCAACAAAGAGAGGCTGTGGACATGTGAATACTGGAATGAAGGGCTCAGATTCCATGTTAGTGCTTGCTTGGTTTAGTTCGATTAGTATTTTGAACATGAATGTGTTGCATATCCCAATGTTAAGAGAATTGAATCACCTGTTTATCAAGTATCCATGGGTGCATAAACATGAGCATATGAAATGAATTTCCCAATGTTTTTCATATTGCAAAGAAATCAAAGCCCTGTTCTTTTTTTCCACAGTATACACTAAGAGGTGCCAGAATTAGTCTGAAAGATTTGAATTGTGTTTCCATGGATCTCAGAATGAGCAATCAGCACACATATGACATATACATGCATATAGAATTTCCAAAAAAATTAAACAATGGATTTTTGTCCCAAAGTTAGGAAGTTGTTTTTTCAGCAAATGACTACAAAAAAAGTGAGTTCAAAATATAGTGATGAAANAGATACTAATCCTTTCCCAAATGTCTTTGCTGGGAAGGGAAAGAAAAAATATTTCATCTACTTTTATGAAGTGATGACTTTAGACACTACCATGAATGACTCTATTTTTTCTTTTTGGAACATCATCTGGGTGATATGATCTCCACAGAGCCGAGATCACAATGAGAAACACTGCTGGCTCACCCCTCATCAATGGAGCTCAGAGCCAATCATTTCTATCTTAAATGTAAATGAATGAAAAACATATGGGAAAAAATTAACTCACAGGTGATTGAAGGCACATGGACGAATGCCAAAAGATCATCTGCATGCATTGTATTCTAAGACTCTTCGGTTTTAAAACATTATAGTTTCTAGGGCATTCCCACCTGTAATCACATATGGAGGTTGGAGGCCCAGTACTGGTGGGACAAGATCTTGGAACACCTCCATGGAAGACACTTGTGCAATTCAGTACTGTCAGGAGTGATTGAAGGCTATGGTACAGTCTCTTCTCGGAACTAGGACAGGTGGAAAGGGGGACAGGAGGGTTGCACTGGATCTCTGGGGCCTTCTACTTTCCTGCTTCATTTCTGCTTAGCAGCAGGTTGATTTAGAAGTCTTTCTCCCACTTTGCCTCTTTTAATATTCGGTTTCCCTTCTGAATTAGTTAAGGTTCTTTGGGTTACATTTAATAACAGAAATCAAATTGAGCCAATGCAAGCAAAGAGGAAAGAAATGAGNCAAGCAGGAAGCACAAAGCCTTGGGGGACCCAGGGCATTCCAACCCTTCATCTCATATCTTTGTTCCTCGAGCAGATGGGCTTCACTTTTTCTCTCTACAGTCCAACGTTTTCATCTCTGCACATTGAAGAAAGAAAATGATTGACAGCCTCTCAGTCCCAGTTACAAATGCCTGAGAAAGAAGGATTTTGATTGGTCAAGCTTTTGTCTGGAGAACATACTCCATAGTTTATTTACTTCTGGCCAGTGGTACCAGGATGTCTGTGAATGTCACTGTCATCAAGTCCAGGATGGGATATGAGATGTGATGTGTAGTTCTTAAAAGGCAGGACCTGAAGGAAGCCACATCCCAGAAGCTAGCATTCTCTTTGTGTTTTCTCAGTCGAGGGAAGAAAGATGAATATGGTCTAGAACATTCTACATCCTTTAATTTTGAAGCTCAAGCCTCTCCCCACCCACTTTTCTTTTTTCATTCTATATGAACACACAAAAGACAACCATATACAGNTAGTGTTTGTAAAGGGTTTGTAGATAAGAGGGCAAGAAGGAGAAGAAGCTGTGCTGGTCATCTCTTGCTCTTCCAGGCTGACTTGGAGATGACAGTTCAGTCTCAGTTTACCTTAGCTCTGTTATGCTGTAGCTGGAGAATCAGAAGAGAGGGAAAGAAGGACGCTCATGCCATAGATGGTCTACAGGAAAGAGTAAAACCCAAAGTATTCTTTTTTCTCTCATCTGTTCTGTTTACTAGAATTATAAAATTGAAC
>LZPO01028330.1:4317-16653 GCA_001675575.1 Neotoma lepida | reverse complement strand
CTTTCAGCCTAGCTACATCACTTCCTCCTATTGCCCATCTCTGTCACTTCCTGTCTGTCTGTATAGACCTCCAGAATTCTATGGTTGATGCTGGGATTAAAGGCATGTGTCTCCACACTTGACTGTTCCTAGTGTGACCTGGAACTCACAGGGATCCAGACAGACCCTGCCTGCTAAGTGATAGGATTAAGCGTGTGTGCTAATTTTGCAAGGTTAGCAGCTGACCTTGTTTCTCTGATCCTCAGATAAATTTTATTGGGGGATATAGATAAAATTCCACCACATATGTATGTTGCTATTGCACCTATAGGGTTATTGTGCCACGCTGGTCATTGTTGTGGTTCATAGGTGTTGTTGCTGCATAGGACTGTTTTAAAATTCCCTCCTTTAAAAGATTACATAGTACCTTCTGTTACCAAGGAAGCTGGTCCTAAAGGAGGAGGCTTTCATGTCATTTATAACTCAGTGGCCTCTGGGCCCAGTGTCTGAAGTACATGGTAACTTCAGCAATAAGAACGTGTCTTCCGTCTCTAGGGGTCAAGCAGGGCAATATCAATACTCTATCATGTTTGGGGAGTCTCTAAGACAACCCTGACCAGCAAATTAGAAGAGAGCTTTTAATGCCTGACATTGGGGTTTTTGTTAGATGGTCAGTGACTCAGCCCAGAGGGAAAATTTACATTTAACTGTATATGTGTATTTATACACNAAAGTGTATGCATTATAATTATTTTATATAGATAGCTATTATTATGATTTCTTATGAATTTTTCAGACATCCTTACTGTAATTTTATTCTCCTCCCTCTTGTATTTATCTCTCTAACCCCTCCCTAATTGAAGGCTCCCATTTTCCCTTCAGATCACTTGTACCCTACTATTCCCCTCTCTATCCTACCCTGCCTTCCACAATGGTCTCCTTTTACTTTCCTAGATGTTTACATGCAGAAGAACGAAATTAGATCCATATCTATCAGCTCTCAAAAATTAACTCCAAATGGTGCAAAGATCTAAATATGAAACCAGGAACACTGAAACTACTAGAAGAAAAATAGACATATTCTGCATGATATAAACATATCATGGACTAGGACCCCATTTTCNCAAGAACTGAAGCCAGCAAATTGTCACATGGGAATTCATAAAAGTAAAAAAACAAAACAAAACTTCTGCATAGCTGAAGGAACAAANAATTGGATGACAAGGAAGCTCACAGAATCTTTCCAGCTATATAATTGATGGATTTAATACCCAGAATATATAAATAACTTAAAAAAAACCTGATTTAAAAACTAATGATCCATTTAAAAAATGGGCCTGGCATCTGAGAAGAGTTCTCAAAAGAAGCATACAAATTACTAAGAAAATTTCAAGATAATTCTCATCACATGAAGAGATTAGGGAAATGCAAATCAAAACAACTTTGAGATTTCTTTTATCTTACCCCGGCCAGAATGGTAAAGAGGAACAAAACAACAGACAACAAATTTTGGAGGGAGAGAGAGGAAAACCCCACTTCACTCACTGTGAAGTTGAGAACTGCTCCAGCCTCCATGGAAATCTGTGTGAAGAATCCTCAACTAAAAATAAATCTACATTATGACCCAGCCACAACCCTCCTTGGCATGGTCTCAAAGGATTTAGTCTCCTACTCCATAGATGCTTGCTCAGCAATGTCTGTTGCTGCTCTTTTCACAATAGCTAGGAAATAGAAACACCTAATTGTCCTTCAACAGATGAATGGATAATGAAAACGTGGCACCTATACACTATGGAATATTATTCAACGGTAAAGAAAAATAAAATCATGAACNTTTGCAGGAAAATGGATGAAACTAGAAAAGATCATTGACGGAAGTCTTCCAGACCCAGAAAGACAAATGACTCGTGTTCTCTCTTCGGAGGTTCTTAGTTCCAAATCTTCAGAAGTGAGTACATAACCTGGAAAAACTGCAGAAAACAAGAATATTCTAATGGTAAAAACAACAAGGCTGGGAGACAGGCACTCTGGGATACTTNATTATTCTTTCATTTTTAACAACTATATATTAGAAAGCTGAATTTCTGAACTATGCTCAGCTCTACAGGAAACAGGTAAAATCATCATGAACAATGCATGTGTATCAAATAATTAGATTGTATGCAATNTTAACATATGTCTTTATAATTTACATCTTATTTAAACAGTTGGTTCTTTTCACAGGGTTATGCANAATATGTATTAAATTCATGTTGATATTCAATGGCTCTGGACTATACAATCACAGGCATTTCCTTCAGTGGCCATTTGGCTGTGGCATATAGCTTACCCTATCCAGCTTGAATTTGTTTCTTTAATTAATTAACTGTGGTGATATATTGTGTACCTTAATAAACTTTGCCTGAAGATCAGAGAACAGAATAAGACCCTAGATTAAACATAGAGGCCAGGCAGTGGCAGCACATACCTTTAATCTTACCACTTGGGAGGCAGAGATCCATTTGGATCTCTGAGAGTTCAAAGCCACCCTGGACTACATGCGATTGACTCAGTCTAGGAGGGAAACAGAGCCAGGCAGTGGTGGCACACACCTTTAATCCCAGTACTGGGAANCACACACACCTTTAATCCCAGGAAATGATGGCTGGGCCTAGAAAGGTATATAAGGCGTGAGGAGACAGGAACTAAAGGCTTTTTGGCTGAGGAACTCCTTTTGGCTTGAGGTCTTTAGGCTAGAAAGCCTTTTCAAGCTGAGGAGTTGGTGAGGTAAGAGGTGGTGGCTGTGGCTTGTTCTGCTTCTCTGGTCTTTCAGCTTTCACCCCAATATCTGGTATCAAGTTTTTATTATAAGACCATTAGAAATTCCAACAACAATGAACTAATTAATTAATTTTCTGTTGAGACAGGGTTTATCTGTGTAGCCCTGGCTGTTCTGGAATGCACTCTTTAGACCAGGCTGGCCTTGAACTCTGCTTGACTCTACCTCCTGAGTACTGAGATTAAAGGTATGCAAAACCACTGCCNGGCCTTTCTTTAATCCTTTAATGTGACTAGTAAAATCTGTACAGAATTTTAAAAATTACATACATCTAATGTTTGTCACTTTCCATAAAAACTCTGTGATGGGTCATTAAAGGATAAAGTATTTTGTGAAAATTATGAAAATCAGTAAATAATAAGATAAATTATCCAGGGCTACATGGATGTGCTTCTTAATATTTAAGCCTCTTTAGGTGTATTTAATGGCAGATGTCAAATTGGTTTCATTGTAAAAGTACATAAAAAAAAAAAAAAAGGACATGATGAAGCCTAGAACCTGGAACTGGAAAGCTGACTCAGCTAATACAGAGGTGGCTGACCTTCCACAGTGTCTGTTCACCAGTGCTGAGTTAACAGATTGTGACTTTTACTATTCTTCCTCCCCTCTCAGTGCAAAGGCTCCATGTTTTTTACAGCGACNTGTGGTCCACAGGCCAGCAGCATGCTGGCAGAACATGCCTGGTGTTCAGTGTCTACAGTGTTGAGGAAGCGTTCAGGCAATGAGGTTGGCATCTTTTGTCTCTCTGTCATCTATAACGGACATGCCATAGCTGGAGTTCCAACAGTTTCCTAGGCCATGAGATGATCTAGGTGTCTGAAGTCATATGTGTCAATTAGACAAAAGGAGATGAGGTCCTTGACAACTTGGATCACAATGTCAGCTGCATATTTTATCTGTGGTGAGGATAAGATGGAAATATATCTTCTTGACTGAGGGATAATTATTTTGGATTTTTCTGATATCTACAATCAAATTTAATACTAGCTCCTTTTATCAGTGTAATCTAAAGATGTAAGCANACTGAATGTCATGGGAAAGCACAGTGGAGTGACAGTTTTGAGTTGACAGGATTAGAGGAACCTGAGGAATACTCCAGTTAGCTAAGAAAAGGATACAGATACATTAAGACAAAGCATGAAAATGCCAGAGATAATAGTACCATGATATAAATATGGAGGCTGGATTTTTGAGTTGAAACCCAGAATCTGGGAAATGACAGCACACATACCATTTTATAGGCTTGTCTTATTAGATTTCTATTTCAGCCTAGTATGTGTAGGTAGGAAGTACCTCAAGAAACATGGCAGTAGTAAGACACTCATACCCTAAATGTGCAGTCCTCAGTACAGCCAGGGATTCAAGACAGCTGAAAATTCCTGGAGGAATAAGCAGATGTTAGAAAAATATCCAGAGCTCAGTGGATGACAGAACCCTGCAGTGCTTGACTGCATAGTTCTCAGCCTGCTTTGTTTGCCTAAATGGATGAGTTGTGTCATGAGGTATCACTGGTTTTGGTGACACTACTGTATACAGGAAGTACCTGTTCATGTATTTCCCCACTGCTTTAAGAAGAGTCCCATATGGTCTACAATGAGAATGAGAGAGCCATTCAATCAAGAACCATATCGGCTTATTTGACAAAANTGTAAACTTACTAGTTGCCGACCATTAATTCAATTAATCTTCACAGTGACTTCAGCAGGAGAAATTGTTGTTATTCCATCTTTGGAACTGAGGATCTAAGGTACAGAACACAAAGTGAAGTGAAGATTTGATACACACACACACACACACAGAGAGAAAGAGAGAGAGAGAGAGAGAGAGAGAGATGTGAGCACTGACACATGCACACACAGGCATGCATGCACACAGATACACACACATACACACAAGAACACACCTACTTTATATAGTATGCTTCTGCTCTCCAAACGCTTTCAGTTAGAGAAAACAGCAAATATTAACTGACATAGGTGCTGTGTGCAACCCAATGCTAAACACTTCCTGTGCATTATCTCATCTAATCCTTTCAAGAATCCTAGCAGACAGGAGCTCCAATTTATTAACAGAAGCCACATATTAGATGCATTTTAAAAAGTTATATCAAGGTCCAATGCCTTAAAATGAATGAACTAGCATACCAATCTTTGTCTTTCTAGAACATCTACTGTGAACCAGTACAAAACAGTATAGAATAAGCAAGGTAGATTAAGGAAGAAAGGGAAGAGGTGTTAATATATTTCCAATTGGATGGAGGAAGGAACACGAATGTAAGTACAGAAAAGCCAAGGGAAATGAGAACCTAAATGTTCTTATATCACCAATGTAATAATTTAGTTTTCTGTAAATGGGGGTATGTTTTATTCATTGGTATAAATATAATCATAAATTGTATTGTATGGGGCAAACATGAGAGGAGGGACCATAACAGTGGGAGATCTGAAATTAACAAAACTCCTTCTGAAGTGTAGCTTGGGGGGCCCAGAATTTAAATTTATGTCCCCTAGCTGGATTGGAAAAATATGAAAGCCAAACTGCCAGGTTAGCCTTCGAGTCCTTGTGCTGCCCACCAAGAAGCGTATGTTCTGATTGAGTGTTGAGCACAGCAGGAAATATCATTACAAACCTGGAATCCAGATTTCTACCAGAAAATGTGAAGCATCTGGCAGTTTTGAAAGGTAATCTTTCCAGATTTACTTTCACATAAACTATACTTGACTACAACCCCAGAAATCATGGGGGAAGATTGTTTTTAATGTAGTGCCTCGGAGAACAGCACAGGGAAACAAAATGAGGACAGCAGTTCATCTCCAGAGCTTGATTAGCACAAAACAGGACCCCTAGACCTCCCTTCCTCGTTAAGAAAGGTGGGTTCCCTTGGGTAGTCTTAAGGCTTTTCCCAGTTCCTCCTATGGAGCGCATTAATTTCCAGGGAGTTCTGTGGGGNGCCTCTTTTCTAAGGCAATTGGCCATTGATTACCCATTAGTTTGCTGGTTGTTATCTTTCTCTACAGGAAGCTAACTCAAGTTTCAAATTATCTTCTATGACTTTGCTGTGAATGCAGAATCAAGTTCATTTTTATTAGAAAGACACATTTGCTTATTTTTCTCTCTTCTTTAATTACATCTCCAGTTTTAAATCCATGTGAATTAAAGAGAAATAGAGGGTTATCCTCTCTGCTTCTATTTGTTGGAAATAAATGTGGTTTGGGCCATGCCTAAATAATAAAGAAAGCATTTTTCTGGCTCTCATAGCATTCCTCACATCTCTTAGATGATTGCTCTCAGCGTACGTCCTATTGGAAACAAACAAGCAAAGGTGAAGGGAAGATTANTCTGGAAGGAGCCTTTTTGTAAGAAAACAACCACTAAGTAAAATGGGAAGCTTGAGACATTAGGAAGGATCAATACATGCCATGTTTTTCAACATAAGGACATGAAAATAAGAGAAGAACCCCCAATTTATATAAATATATAAAGACACGGAAGAACTCATTACCAGCAGAACACACAGTGTGAAGAACCCCCAATTTATATAAATATATAAAGACACNGAAGAACTCATTACCAGCAGAACACACAGTGTGAAACATTTGAACTGCACAAGAAGCATACAAGCCAAGTTGAAAGTACACACTGATCAAGACTGTTAGGCAACACCACATTATCCTCTCTTTTCCCCCAAAAGCAGAGCATAAATTTGGGTCTTAATCACAATGTAAGCAAATGTGTGAAAAAAAAGTTTATTTCCCATTGTTGCTTTTTATAATTGATAGCATGACAAAGGATTTCACAGCTATTGTGTATGGCAGATAAGTAACGTGAGTAGAAATCGCGCCCTACATGGCAACCAAACAGCTGTTTATCATTGGCCTAATTATCAAGTAAATGAGATGCTAATTTCTATATTCATAAGGTATGCATGAGCAAGTGCTAGTATATGCAAAACAGGACTCAGTGACGAACTTAATAAATAAAATAGCAAGGTATTGGTAAATAGATACAAATGGTGTTTAAAAGCTAGGCCTTAGCTTACTGGGAAACTGGGGTTTCACCATGCAGGCCCAATCATCCCTGTGTTTAATGNATACATAGCCTGACAGAAGCCTTCTCCCCAGCTCGCTAGTCTTTATTCAACTCCTGCAGTGTCTGTAGAACACCTATTACAGCTGCTCAATGGGGGCAAAATCAGACACACTGTGCAGATTGAGGGATGGCCGTTTCCAGGATTGTGGCACCAGGCTTCCAATTTCCCCAGCACAAGATGGGATGCTCCCCCTTTTTTGGCAGATGAATGCCATCAGGACCCCCCCCCATAAAGGCTGCAGTGAAGTTCTGTGCTTTTCTTCTCCCAGTCAACAGTGCCCCTGTGGGTAAAGTTTGTATAACACCCAGATTTCCTGTTTCTTTATTGGTTGCAGAAGGGAACTATTAATTACAATTGATGATGATGATGATAAAAGTAGTCATACTTTGGAGATTTAAAGCAAGTATCAAAATGTGTGTCAATTCAAAACTGTTGAATTTATAGTCTAGATTAATGGGAAGGAAAATGATGTTTTTCTTTCCTCTTTTAAAAAATGTGATTTTGGATTTTGAAATGTTGGAAAGTGCTGGAAAAAAGCCTGTCCCTCTCATAGAACATAAGGACACCAATGTTAAGTACTTTGAGACAAGTGACAGACATTAAAGACGCTGGGAATCTTGGTGACCTACTCACCTGATATCAGGCTGGAGGACAAATGCAGTAGACCTAGGAAGCTGAGTCNGCAGAGCCCAGCCACACAGTCTGCAGTCAGCTCTCCTTGCTGCTCTCTTTAGAGTGAAGACTCNAGCTGTGGCATATTGAATAATCTCTAGCAATACAGGGGCTACTGTGAATGGCACCCAAAGCATGGGCGGTTTGTACCTTTTTATAACCTATTACATGACAATCCTGGCTGAAAATAGTGAGTCTATCTTTGCTCACTTGCCAGCTACAGCTGCTGAATGAATGATGGGCATGGTGCATACATAATAACCCACTGGTATCTCCTGGAACTTGGTCCCAGTTGCATTTTGAATCTCTATCATTGAAAGTTATCAGCTTCAACACCTTGTTCTTTGGAATGGCAGTATTGTTAATGATAACTCCACCTTGCATTCATTTTATGTGCAGCAATGCTAATCTGACACATTTTTACACCAAATCTGAGCATTCAGATTCTGCATAAGTCAAAGTCATCATTTGGCAGCTGTAACCACTGAAGCCTGGGTTATATGACAAGGTTTCAACTAGACTGGGCGCTCTGTTCACTCTGCCCCTCCTACCGCCATGATCTAGCCAAACAGTGAGCACTGTGCTCATCACCAATGTACTGGTGATCCACAAAATACCAAGGCTCTGACTTCCAAAGTGACTATAAAACAGGACCTTTAATTTTTTTTCTACACCCTAGTAATCAGGCATATATCCACATAGACTAAAAACACAGTTCATCACTTACAACTGGAAATTTTTCCTAACAGACATACCTCATTTTATCCTATTATTTTTACTTCATTCAAGCAAACTTAATACTCTCACCCATTTACTTCAACAAGCATGTAGTATTTAGCACCTTCTATAAACCCCTAATGAACAACCATGTGTCAGGAGGATGCGTTCTTTGCAGTGGAAGATGTGGGTATTCACTGTTGACTCAGATCCTAGGGGAGCAAACAGCACAGTAGGAATTACATGCTTGAAATCATCACCTCNATCAAATTTTGGTAATTCTAAAATAATTTGATTCTGTTGGTTTGGGTCAAAGCTGACTTAATGAATTGTTGTGGAATATTTTAAGTTTCACTTTTTCCCCAAGATCCAGGATTATGAGTACCAGTTTTTGGAGCTATAAAATAGAGTGAACANAGGAATTTTGAGATGANNCGAGAGCACAAACAGCAGTGGTGTACCCTGGAAGTCTCTTTGTAGAATGAATGCAACATGGTTGGTGTGTATATGTGTGTGCAAGTGTTCACTTGTAGAGGTCAGAGTTCAACCTTTTCTGTCTTTCTTTAGAGAACATCCTCCTTGTTCTGTTGAGTCTTCATTGGTTGGCCTAGGGCTTGCTAATTCAGCTAGGCCAACTAACCAGGGACTCCCAGGAATCCTCCTGTTTCTGCCTCACCAGCACCAGGATATCAGATAGTATCCACAATGCTGTGCTTTTGATGTGGGTACCAAGGGTAAATCTCATATTCTTATACTTGCATGGCCACCACCTTACCTCCTGAACTACCTGATTAGTCCTTGGCCTGGAGTTCCCCAGACTGTTGTGTACCATGCTAGTAATATAGCAACAAAGCAATACCAAGGACCAATTTCCACCTTCCTGAGTGAAAGTTTTCNAGAGAACTGCATGAGATTTGTCATTCTTTTTTTTAATGTAATAATTTAATTAGCATTTTGAGAATTTCATATGATACATTTGGATCATATTCCCCCTACCCCCATTCATGTCTCTTACTCCTCGCTTCAGATCTATTCCCACCCATCCATCTCCCAAATTCAGNTCCTTTTTCATTTTTAAATAACTCCNNGANTCTAATGTGTGCTGCTCATAAACACATGGGTGTGGGGTCATTCCTTGGAGTGGTGTGAACCTACTCTGAGCATCACTCTTTGTCTTCTTTTTTTAAAATTAAAAATAGATTTTTAATGCAATATATTCTGATTATAGTTTTTCCTCCTTCACCTCTTCCCAGATCCTCCCCACCTTCCTACCCACCCAAATCCACATCCTTTCTTGCTCTCAAGAGCGGACTCACAATTTCCCAGAAGCCATCACCTAACAATAACTCCTCACCTAGGGGAGGGATTATGAACCTCCCTTCCCTTTCATGGTATAGTGTTAACAGGCTTGGTCTTGTGCAGGCAACCTCAGCTACTGTGAGNTCACAACTAGTGTTCAGATCACATCCAGCAGAAGATAGTGTTTTGTTCAGGTCCTCCTGACCTCTGGCTTTTACAGTCTTTCTACTCATTCGCTCTCCCATGATGGCTCCCGAGTCTTGTGTGTATGGAGTGGTACAGAGTTGTATTTGTGGCCAATTACTTCACTTATACACTTTTCTTCACTATGATCANTTGTGAGTTTCTTAATTAACCACTGCCTACTGCACAGAAACACTTCACTGACAAAGCCTGAAAGCTATATCAATCTATGAGTAGAGATATGCAGATTAGAGAACTATCTTTGATTCTATCTTCATTTAGCATAATTATAGTAGTAGGTTTACCACTGGAATCTGTGAACTCCCCGACCATAAACTGTTGGTCAGATTTACAGTGCTAGGCATGCTCCTCTCTTCCTGTGTTATGGGCCTTAAGTCCTATCAGGAAGCAGTTANCTACCCTCTTAATATTTGTACCACTTTTGTATCCACGAGCGTGTCTTGCCACACTGGTTATTACCGTAGCTCACAGAGTTCCCTGCAGGGTTAGATTACGGATGGTGTTTCACCACGGCAGCATCGTCTAGTACTGTGAAAGTTAGCTAGCAATGGGAAATGCCCCCAGTTATTACCAACTTGATTTTTCCATATCCTTTTGACAAAATATGTGATGTCTTCAGCAATACGGTNTTACCATCNAGTTCTGGTGGATAACCAAGAAGGGTGGAAATAGCCTGAATTGTTTTGGGACTCCCTAGGACACAAGTGGCAAGTTGAGAGAAGGTATCCCACACCTAGAACTNAAATTTTTACTTGGCAATCTATGACTTCTGGGAGGAACACTGTCCCCTGTACAGGGTAACTCCTATTAAAGTCTTTTACATGAACCCACATATATTTTTATAATATAGCTATACACATATATGTAATTTAAAAAGTAACTTTCCATATGGCATTTTCAAACATCCTTGGTGTTAGTTAGCCTTCGTCCACCCCTTCTTCTGTCCAACCCTTCCACTTCACTCTCTAAAAGAAGTACATGAAAATCTTCATTCTTAATATATTTCTGATATAAATTGACATTACTGAAGTATGACATCTTCAGGAATGCCTCCAAACTCTAAGCAGACAAAACTTGCCTCATCAATGTCTGACTCCTCAATACTGAGTGTAGCAGAACTTAATAAATTTCCTGAGTACATTAATCAATGAAAAAGTAGATCTGAAGAGAATTACTGCAAAGTCAGAGACAATTATCATTGTAAAATGCAAAGCTTTACTAGGAAAAAAATCTACAAGATGACCAAAATTGGAGTTCAGCCAGGAACAAAAAATAATGTCCCAAAATCAAGTCCAACAAAGTTGAAAAACTTCCCCAGGAACTTTGCAGGACTAAGCACATACGAAGACCACTCTGTTTGACCNAGCAGAATCTCACACAAGCTGTTTGATTTCCTCAGACATATTANTCACATCTGCAAAATTGTAAAAATCAGGATGCCCCTCACATTTGATGCATATCACTTCTGTCCTGGATTGAACTCTTATTTTTCCTTCTTCAAGCAATGTTCCTGTTTGTTCCTGCTGGGAACCTAACAACAGTATCAGGCTGATGCTGTTTCAATTTAAATTCTCTACCAAGAACTGTGGACCNTGCTGACAAGGTGAATTCAAGCTGTCTATCTTCCAAGTGACAGAGTACTTCAGTATTCCAAGGGAGTCTCACCCCTCTCTACTCCACACCTTCAGTGTCAGGGTTGACATGGACAATGGTCCTTTATTATAGGCCTGAACATTGTGTTTGATTATGTTCTTCTCTAGAGTTGGGGGNTTAGGATGGATTATTCTGGAATCAGATATTGGAATCTCATTCTCTGTTTCTTTACTGGATGATAGATAACATTGTACCCTTCAACTAAGGGCATTTTATGTGATGAAATACATAGTTCCCTTCAGCTGGGCAGGATAACTCTTGTCTATATTACCAGTAGTCTGGAAGCAGAGAGAGGGAGTGCCATGAGCACTAGATTGCTATGTTTTGTTTTGTTTTTCTTTACAAAATGTGTTTTTTAAATATCCAAGTTTTCATTATTTTTAAAGCATAAAATGAACTGACAATCCACTTTGTTCTTGTCAAATTCTTCTAATAACCTGAAAACTTGTATCTCCCTCTCTTCCTTCTTCCCTTTGCTCCTTTTTTGTCTTCTTAATTTTACTTTTCCTTTGTCCAGATTCTCTGACTTGGACTAATTGAGTATCATTTCTTGGTAAGAGCGATCATAAATCACCAAGTGTCGCCCTAACTAAACATCACACTTTCTGTAAAAGGTGAGTGTATCCATGCAGTCCAAGCAGATTCGCTCATGCTCTTCATATCCCAAGCCCACACTCACCAGGTCCTGAANTCAAACAAGAAACACATGCTTACATGNTGCATTTGCTCTTTCTAGTCAAATGTTTGTGATGATAAGAATCTTGATGAATNGTACAACCATAACCTAAGGTCTTACTGAGTTCGTACCTAGGTTTCATGCATATACAAAACTCTATGCATGGATTTTTCTTGTCTAATCTTCTGTAGTGCATACTGTATTTCTATATTTCATTGATTAAAAAAA
>LZPO01028329.1:8405-23627 GCA_001675575.1 Neotoma lepida | reverse complement strand
TTGAGGCTTGCTTCCCAGGAAGAAATCTTCACCTGGTACTATATAGACTTGATTAAAAACCTGTGGCTAGAAGGTCATGGTCCCTAGTGGGATAGCTACAGCTGTCATTTTGGTAACTGGATATGATGTACCTGTCAAGTTACTTTCTAAATATTTTTTTCTTCATGTCCATAGATGAGTGCTGTTGTCAGCTTTGGTCAAAGGGTTCGTTTTGTTCAGTGAGTAGCAGTTACTGCAGAGACCCGTCTGTTCAAAGTATTGAAAATAACTGTTGAAAGCTGAGCTCTAAATGGAACATCTATCATCACCTACAGGGCTCAGGGAACATTGTGAAGTAAAGCCAGAAAGAATATAAGAGGAAGAGGAAGGAGTAAATTATTGTGGAACNCTTCCTTCAGCATGTGGCATGGTCTTGCATTCTTGAACTGCTAGTTGCTATGCTTACCAGCACGAGGCCTGCTCAAGATTGGGGCCATCAACTTTCTGTCTTAGAGCAGGAAAGGGCTCAACAGGACTTACTCCTCCCTGAAGTTATGAATGCAATTATGGTTGCTAAGAAATGGAGAGACCTTTGCTTCAGCAGTCTAGTCACCGGTACAAGGTAGTTCCAGTAAATAATCTCTCACCCATACTCCTGTGAACAACTCTAACTAAACTTCAGAGATCACAAGAAAAAAGGAAAAGAGAAAAGAAAAAGGCATGCAATAAAAGACAAGATAGGAGGAAGAGTGTGTCANNGGGAGCAATTAACCAAGAAATGGTTGTGGTTGCAAATATCAAAATGCATCATGTATGTATATGAAAATATCATGCATATTATTATGTATAATTAATATAGGATTAAAAATTAATAGAAANAATGTAAAGAATGAATGGAGAAATTCCGGAGATTGTAAGAGAAAGGATGTCTTCCAGCTTTGCTCAATACTCCTTTGGAGTAGAAAGATGTTTATCATAGCTGGCATCTTCCTCATGGCACCAGACCATCATCCTTGGTAAAAGTTTATCAGTAGACAAAGACACCAATAAAACATACAGCCATAGGCACTAAATACTTATTTTAGTGTAGGTTTGGCCCTGTGAGAATGTGTTTCTGTGTGTTTGAAAAAACATTAATATGAAAAATGATGTATATAAGAAAAAAACTTAGGCTTTCCAAATCAAAACCCCTTAGATAAAATGCACATGTCCCATAATAAATAACTTGCTAGTGCCCCACTTAATGTCTCCAAGCCTTACCATGCCCATCTGTGATACAGAATCATAATATTTACCTGGAAAGTGGTTAGTTTTAAGGTGGACTTTCTTGGCATAATTTCTAGTTTGTGATTGTTATTCTAGATGGTTCAGGTAAGGTATGTTTGAGATGTCATTAACACACCTGTAGCTCTGAGAAGAGTACTTTGCACTGTTTGAAAGTCTTACCTAATCAGCTGAAAACCTAAATGCGAGTAGTCTAAGTTCCATAAGCAAAAAAGAATTTTGCCATCAATCGTTCTTAGGCAGCTCTTCCCGGGCTCTCCAGCCTTCCAGACTGACACCCCAACCCTGCTTAGTCTCTCTCTCTCTCTCTCTCTCTCTCTCTCTCTCTCTCTCTCTCTCTCTCTCTCTCCTCTTGCTCTCTATCATACTCTTGAGTATATGTATGTACGTATATATGTGCATTATTTAGCATGCACACATATATGCTGCATAGGTAACATTGATGAATACACATACATTAAAGAATAACAGGGAATTCAAAGTTGAGTCATTCATAAAAAAGTTCCGCATCACTGAATCAAAAGTAGATANAGTTCTTTAAATGTAAGATCACATCTTTTGAGAAACAAGGATAAAAATAATGGCCAAATCCTAGTAAACTAACAAAATCGTGTTGTAACATTATATGTTCTCTTAGTTAGGGTTTTATTGCTGTGAAGAGACACCATGACCATGGCTACTATAAAGGAAAGCACTTAACTGAGTTGGCCATTTATAGTTTCAGAGGTTTAGTCCACTATCATCATGGCAGGGAACACGGCAGCGTGCAGGCAGACACGGTGCTGGAGAAGGAGCTGCTACATATTGATATGCAGGCAACAAGAAGTTGTATGAGACACTGGGCATGGCTTGAGCATATATGAGACCTCAAAGCCTGCCTCCCCAGTGACACACTTCCTCCAACAAAACCACATCTAATCCAACAAGGCCACACATCCTAATAGTGCCACTCCGTTTTCCATTTAGGGCACTATTTCTTTCAAACCACCACATATATGTTACAATGAAAGTAACCTTAAAACAACCAAGCCTGTATTTTTCCCTTGGCCCTTCTTTCCTCAGTTTATTATGTCTGTAAAACTTATCCTCTCTCTTTAACTCNTAGGAGCAACTTTCTGTTTCATAGACCAAATACATCTTGGTACATGGACCACTAACAAAAGCCAATGAAATCTTTTACATTCACTTGAAGTTTTGTGCTTTGACTTATATATGTANTTTTGTTTATTATAAAATATTCATCCTTTTGGTTCTGTTTCTTGGGACAACTCTGGCTAATACATCTTGCAACTTTGTGAATATAATGTAAATTAATTATCAANTGAAAAGCCCAACATAATCTTTAACTTGCTATCTTTAAAAAAAATCTAATTCAAGTATGAAAAACTCCAGTACATAATAGAAAATGGATAAATGCCAAATATTATCACCTGTGAATGAATACCAAAGGCAAAATAAAGGAGGGAGGGGTGATATTTGTGTCTTGAAAGCACTTTTCTCAGTTCACTGGGTAATAAATATGTAAAAACCAGATTTATGATATAAAAGGAAAAAAAATGATGTCCATAGCTACAACACAGAAAAGGTGACACATGTATATATTTTAGTTGTTTATAAATAAGTGTCCTAAATAGAAACTAATTAGGAATAGATACTAGGTTTATGCTAAAACACCAAACTTACAAAGGCAGACTTGCAAGACTACATCTGCACATTTTATTCTAATTTCTGTTTTGGTTCTATTCATTCTGTTTGCTGCCAGCATAGGAGGAATCTAGGAGCTTACTTCTGACAAAAATCCAAACCTCCCAGAGTGGCTGCATGCTGGAGCATTCAGTCTATATTAGCATTTTTCTTGATTCCTTTCTTTTATTGGAGAACCCAATAGCTGAGGGGAGTATGCAAAAATGATTANAATATTCCATTTATTCTACAAATATCACAATATGTTATTCTAGGCAATGCCTCACTCTTGAGGGAATTTATTAAATCATCCAAGAAAAAGGATCCTGACTATAATTTAGAAGAATGTGACAGGTACCTTAAGAGGAAATGAATGATTTGGCCAATTATACTTCATCAGATAGTTAATGCCAGCGGCTTTCTTTCCTCATGGTGGCCTCATCATGGTTTCCATTTTGGTTTGGTAAAAACCAACGAGGTATGACAGAACATTTAAATAGGTTTCATTTGAGGTTAGTAAGTATTAGATAACGTAACATTCTCATTCCACTGATTCTCGGCTTCTCAGATGACAGGACACTGGAAGGTGAGGCATGTCAGTTCCTTTTAGGCCTAAAACTCCTTCTTATCTTTTCTTGTTGTTTTGGTTATTTTATTTAAAGGAGAATTTAAATTAAAGTATATGGTGATATATTTGTAATCTGAGAAATAAAGCTTGCCTGAAGATCAGAGGACAGAGTTAGCCACAGAGTTAGTCATAGAGGTCAGGCAATGGTGGCACACACCTTTAATCCCAGCATTAGGAAGGTTGAGACACGAAGTGATATGGCTGGGCAGAGAAAGGAATATAAGTGGGAGGAGACAGGAGCTCTGGCTCTCGAAGACTGAGGACTTGGTGAGGTAAAAGGTGGTGGCTGTGACTTGCTCTACTTCTCTGATCTTTCAGTTTTCACCCTGATATTTGGCTCTGGGTTGTTATTAAGACAAATTAGGATTCATGCAAAAAATATAAAATAATAATTCTCCAGAAATAATGGAAATTTGTAACAAAAGTACATAAAAACTAACATAACAATTTTTATTTTTGGTTTGGGCTGCTAATAGGACGAGGAATTGGAAGCTATTGCCATGTGGAGCATGATGACTGCTGTTTAAGTTCTTTGACCAGCTCCCATTCTGATGTAACACTCTTTTTCTTTAGGCAAAGCATGAAATACTCCATTATGAAGTACTTCAACACCAGAACTAACAAAACAAATGATCGGGGNAAAAAAANATGGCATTTTAGTAATCTTTAAATCATCAGGATATTTTATTATGAGAATTTGTGATTATCTTCATTTTGTAAGCTTATCACAGGAACTGGGGAATAAATTAATCTGGGCAATCTATCCAAAAAAATGGAAGTTTTAATAAAATTGATGGGAATGCCCTCAAAAATCCAGATTCATAGTACAGTAGAATGTTGTCTTTTTACTTAGCAGACAAGGACACTGTAGAGGCTTCTTCATGTGAGAGTATTTGATCTTGAAATGATTAAAATTTAGCAAAAGTTAGTAATTTAACATGGTAGTAATAATTAATTATAAATTCAGTCTTCTTTTCTTTTAAGATTTTATCCTATTGACAAATAAATGTGACTGAAGCAGTAGTTTAACGAGGTGACACCATGCTTGGGGACACATGCCTATAATCCCACCACTTGGGAGGCTGAGAAAAGAGGACCCAGACTTAAAGTCAAGACTTGACTACATAGCCAAATCCCCATCTCAAAAGATGAAAAACAAAGTCCCCCAAAAGCGAAACAAACAAAACACTCCAAAATAAGATGACTTTTGTGCATCTAATTATTTCTGTATCTCAAATTCCACTTAAACTTTTGTTATGCCCAGATTTGGGACCCCCGAAAAGACCACCGGAGACTGAGAATTTCCAGAATGCAACAGCAAGGTTTATTCTTAATGCGCAGTTACAAGCCGGGCTCGGAGTTCCCATCAGCTGCACCCTGTCGCAACAAGGCCGGGAGGAGAATTGCTCTTTTTTTGTGAGCCTAGCTTTTAAAGGCAAAACCCCAAAATTTCTCGAAGGGGAGGGGGTTAGTACGGGTTCATTTTTGACTAGCTTACTCTTAGGAGTTTCTACAATTCCTGATCCTTCATTTGATTGGCTTATCATTGCTTACTCTTCAGGTTGACCTGTTGTTTGTCCTATCAGCTATCTCCGGTGTTGGGACATTTAGTGGTTAATCAGTTGCTTCTAGATAGCCCTCTGGGCATCCTGACTTTATAACTTTGTACTGTTTCAATTCCNGGAGCCTCTNGTCAGCATTTCTAGGAAGCTCGGAACTCAGGCCTATTCCTTTTAGTTCAAGCAGAGGCTGTTAGTTTAATATTATTTTTGAGTGAGGGTCTTATTTTTAAATGAGGGTCCTTCAACTTTGTGTGGTGGTTTGAATGAAAATGGCTACCATAGACTCAGGGAGTAGCATTATTGGAGATATGGCCTTGTTGGAGATGTGGCCTCATTGGAGGAAGTATGCCACCGAGACTGGGCTTTGAGGTTTCAGAAGCTCAAGTCAGGCCCAGTGTCACCCTCTCTTCTTGCTGCCTGCAGATGCCGATATAGAGCTCTCGGCTCCTTCCCCAGCACCATGGCTGCATGTGTTCATGATGAGAATGAATTAGAACTCTGAACTGTAAGCCAGCCCCAGTTAAATGCTTTGCTTTGTAAGAGTTGCCATGGTGTCTCTTCACAGCAATAGAAACCTGAACCAAGATACTTTGTATCAGTATTATATTTAAAATATTAAATTTAGTGTAATCATGAAAATTAAATTCTTGTAAATTATTTTGTATGAGCAGTGATGGAAAGGTTATATATTGAGCTACAGTTCCTTTAAAAAATTAACCTGCTGTGGAATAATCCTCTTGTACATTGTAAAGATTTGTCACTTGAATTGGTTTAATAAAACACTAATTGGCCAGTAGCCAGGCAGGAAGTATAGGTGGGGCAACCAAACTAAGGATAATGGGAAGGAGAAGGGCAGAGTCAGGAGTTGCCAG
Organism: Neotoma lepida; assembly: GCA_001675575.1. Classification (NCBI taxonomy): domain Eukaryota; kingdom Metazoa; phylum Chordata; class Mammalia; order Rodentia; family Cricetidae; genus Neotoma; species Neotoma lepida. Next base: position 17,619 of record LZPO01028329.1, on the reverse strand, counting down.
CCAGAAATATAGGGAGCAGGAGATGAATATGCCATGCTAATAAAGGTACCAACACATGGCAGAGACTAAATAAGGAATATAAGTTAACATAAAATGTAAGAGTTAGCTAGTAACAAGTCTGAGCTATAGGCCAAATATTTATAATTCATATTTAGCCTCTGAGTAGGTTATTTAGGACTGGATAGTCAGGACAGGAAATATCCAGTTACATACGGCATTCTAACATGTGGCCAAAATTTCCACACAAAGCCTGACAAAGCTTTAAAAGGGATTTTAGACAGACAAGAACAGAGTCAAACATGGCTTCTGGGTAGCTGCCTTTCCTCCAGTGGGCTCTGTTTGCTGGTGGTGAGCAGAGGCTTGGCTCCTTTAAGAGGTCCTAATACCAAACACTTATATGGTGTTTATGAGCAGCCGATAGCATGCTACTCTGTGGTGTCATGGACCTAAAAACTTCCCAGAGTTGGGGCAGTAAACATGGCTCCTAGAGCTGGCAGTCAATGTACCTCTGCCATGAGACTAGACTCTCAGAGAACTGAGAGGAAGGAGCTAGCACCAGCATGCCATGATCTAAGTTACAGAGCAGTTTTTTTGCTCATTCAGACAGAAAAGGTTACAGATGCAAGTAAGGACAGATTTAGACAAAAAGAACCTCTAAACAGGTCACAGTGTGTTTAAAAAATATGTGTAAGCTTGGGAGAGGGAAGAAAAAGAATATACACAGTCTTAGTTTAAAAATATATAGTTTTAAAATAAAGTCCTTAAAAAAGGAATAGAGTAATAAAAATATAATAAGTCATGTAAAGATGGAAAATACACAGAGTCTGGATATTTTATGATATTGTGCTGTCTTTGAATGCTTTGACTGCTAATGAGCAAATAATAATTGCTAAGAGACATTTGATTATGAAAACTGCTAGATTAAACCAACCTATATATTTTAAAGATATCTTGACTTCAAATTTTAGGTCAAAAGATGTGTTAATTTGGGGGAGAGGTTATGCTTTTATTTCCACAGGAAATGAGAGGTTGTGGATTCATTTTTTGTTAAAGAAAATCAGATTTGATTGAGGAAGAGCCCCCCGCTCCGATATCCTGAATACAGACATTAAAAATAAACTACAAAATCTACAAGACATATAACTTATATTTTACCTGCTCAAACATAAAACAAAAAAATCATTTTTGGCTGACTTATGTGCAGTGCAAAGTGTAGAGCGAATCTTAATNGGTCTTATTAATTGAAAACACCAGGCCAGGTATTGAGGTAAATTCTGAATGATCAGAGAGACAGAACAAGCCACAGCCAACCTCACCTTGCCAACTCCTCAGCTGATCTTGTTTCCTCAGACTGCAGGCTTCTGAGTCTTCACCCAAATGAATCTCAGCTGAACTGCTGCTCCAAGCCTGAAAGCTTAAGAGGCCTGTAGCTTCTGGTTTCCACACCTTATATACCTTTCTGCTTCCTGCCACTCCTTTCTGGGATTAAAGGCATGTGTCTTTCTCAAGCAAAGACATGAGATCTCAGGTGCTGGAATTAAAGGTGTGTGCCACTGGAATTAAAGGTGTGTGCCACCATGCCTGGCTGTTTCCAGTGTGGCCTTGAACTCACAGAGATCTGGATGGATCTCTGCCTCGGGAATGCTAGGATTAAAGGCATGTGCTACCACTGCCTAACCTCTATGTTTAATCTAGTGGCTGTTCTGTTCTCTGACCCCAAATAAGTTTTATTAGGGTACACAATATTTTGGGGGACATAATATAATCACCACAGCAAAGTCTATACTTGTATTAATGCAGATATGTACCTTACCTTTAAATGTCTATGTATTTTTAGAAAAAGAAGACCAGACATCAATGAAAACAAATGCCCCAGATGATCCAACATCTCAGAATGTCTTTGTTGCCGTTTTCTCAGAATTCTACATCCAGAAGAGTTTCAAGGCTGCTGACTGAGATGATCCAGCCTCACAGAATACTACAGTCAGGACTTCATCATAATCCTAAATTTTCACAGGGGCCCCCAAAGATTACGAGTACCCCCAGTCAACAGGAAGTAGTCTAGAAAACTACACCCATATTCCAAAAAAAATTATAAATGTTTGCCATTGCTTAGGGGGGTTCCTTACTAGTTGTTATGGATAATGGTCATGACAAAAGCTAAACAATGGATATTAGATTCAGGAATCTTGTTCTGAAAAGAAAAAAGGGGTGATATAGAAACAATAGGATAAAAGGNTAGATTATTGAATCTACTTTAATCCAAAAAAACAACTATCAATCTTAAATATTAGTATGGATTTTAGTTTATCGATACAAATTTAAAATTAATTTTGTTGTACTGTATGTATATTTCTTCTCTTCTTTAAGGTATTGTGTTTATGCAACTCATTTAAAAATGTAATGTGTAATTAAGACATACTNATTAATAGTCATCTATAATAGTCAAACTTATAGTCAGGTATGTTTTCAAGGTCATACACATATATTTAGATAGATGGTCTTCAAACACTTCAAAGATCTACAAAACATGGCATTTAATATGTTTCATAACCTAAGGCTTTTCATGACAATGAGACATGTCTGCTTCAGGAAGCAACAATCTACTTCAGAGAAGATGATGGGCACTGAAGAAACTCTGTATGGNATTTGTTTTTGTTTTTATGGCAAAAGCTAGCCATATGGACTAAGAAACTGCCCTTGCTGCATTGCTGACAGTTACTGTCCAAATTGGACCAGCAGGATGCAAAAAAAGGTGACTGCTGAAATTTACCAAGACAAGGTAGGACAGTCCTTCAGAATTCCTTGCTTCACAGAAAGCTAGGCCTGTAGGCCAGAGTTGGATGCCCCAACAATGCAGAGGAACTTTAGGTGACTGTCCAGGCAGCTTGAGGTCCCTGTCATTACATAACACTTCTGGAGTCTTTGATGGAATTGAAAACTAGATAGTTATAGTTACAGTTTTCTTCAGTTATGATAAAAGAAAAATTAGGTACAAAACTTTAGACTCCCCAAAATAAGAGATAGTAGAGTATTTTCTCAATTTTGCCAAATATAAATAGACTGATTATTGTAACTGTAANTCTTACTTGATAACTTTTTGTTATATAATCTTACTATGTTATTGTTAATGTTAATGTTAAAATCTTCCTTTTTAATTAGACAAAAAGGGGGAAATGTTGTGGAGTAATCCGCTTGTACACTGTAAAGATGTCACTTGAATTGGTTTAATGAAACACTGGGTGGCCAGTAGCCAGGCAGGAAGTATCAGTGGGGTGACCAAACTCAGGATGATGGGAAAGAAAAGGGTGGAGTCAGAATCTTAAATGGTCTTATAATAAGAAACCCAGAGCCAGATATTGGGGTGAAAGCTGAAAGATCAGAGAAGCAAANCAAGTAACAGCCAAACTCACCTTGCCAACTCCTCAGCGGNTCCTGTTTCCATGAATCCTCAGATTGAAAGCCTCTGAGTCCTCACCTGAAAGGGTGTCAGCTGAACTGCTTTAGTTCCTGTTTCCTCACCTCTTATATAGATTTCTCTGCCCTGCTATCACTTCCTGGAATTAAAGGCATNTGTGCTTCCCAGTATTGGGATTAAAGGTGTNTGCCACCACTGCCTGGCTCTGTTTCCAGTGTGGCCTTGAACTCACAGAGATCNAGACAGATCTCAGCCTCCAAGTGATAGGATCAAGGGTGTGCGCCACCACTGCCTGACCTCTATGTCTNATCTAGTGGATGTCTCTGTCCTCTGATCCTTGAGCAAGTTTATTAGGGTACACANTATATCACCATAATTTAAAAGGGTGGAGTCAGGAGTCACCAGCCAGACACAGAGAAAGGAGGAGTTGAACATGCCATGCTAATAAAGGTACCACCATGTGGCAGAGCATAAATAAGGAATATGAGTTAACTTAAAATGTAACAGCTAGTAACAAGCCTGAGCTATAGGCCAAACATTTATAATTCATATTTAGCCTCTGAGTAGGTAATTTGGGACTGGGTGGTCAGGACAGGAAACATCTGCTTATATCTCTCAGGGAAAATTACACAGTTTTCTTGATTGTGAGCACACACTTTATTAAGCTAATTTCTCTAATATCACACAAACATTAGAATATTTATTTCCTAGCACCAGGTTTCTCCCTAACCCCATAATGTCTCCCTCTATCAGGATATCTCTTTCATTGCTCTCCTACTCCATCCCTCCCCCAGCTGGACCATCCCATTCCCTCATGTTCTCATCCTCCACCCCCTCCTCTCTATTGTCCCACTCACTCCCAGTTTACTCCGAAGATCTCATCTATTTGCCCTTCCCAGGGTGATCCATTTGTCCCTCTTAGAGTCCTCCTTGTTAGCAAGCTTCTCTGGAGTTGTGGGTTGTAGTCTGGTTATCCTTTGCTTTACATCTAGTATCTACTTATAAGTGAGTACATACCATGTTTGTCTTTCTGAGTCTGGGTTTCCTCATTCAGGATGATATTTTCTAGTTCTATCCATTTGTCTGCAATTTTCATGATGTCATTGTTTTTTACTACTGAGTAATACCCCATTGTGTAAATGCACCATATTGTCTTTATCCATTCTTTGGTTGAGGGGCATCTAGGTTGTNTCCAGGTTCTAGCTATTACGAATACTGCTGCTATGAACATAGTTGTACAAGTGGGAATCTACAAGGATGACCTTAGCTTAGACTACTAATAGTAGTGGAGAGAGTGCCTGAACTGGCCTACCCCAGTAATCAGATTGGTGAATACTCTAACTGTCACCATAGACTAACTGATGTCATCATCCAGTAACTGATGCAAAGATCCACAGCCAAGCACCAGACTGAGCTTCAGGAGTCCAGTTGAAGAGAGGGAAGAGGAATTATATGANCANGGGAGGGTCAAGATCATGGTAGGGAAATCTACAGAGACAACTGAACCAAGCTGTGGAGCTCTGCATATGGGAGATAGCTGTATAGCTTGGTCTAGTTGAGGGGACCCTGGCAGTGAGATCAGGATCTGTCCCTGGTGCATGAGCTGGCTTTTGGAGCACATTACCTATGTGACATGTACATTGATGCAGGGGGAAGGGGCTTGGTTCTGCCTCAATGGANTGTACCAGGTTTTACTCACTTGGCCTTTCCCTTTCATAGGAGGGGCTGGGGAGATGAGTTGGGGTGGGGTGGGGATGAAGGGCAGGGAGCAGGAGGAGGGATGAGAGGGCAATCTTTGGTCAGTATNTAAAATGAATAGAAAAATTCTTAAAATAAAATACTTATTTCCATGTCACATTTCTATGTAATGGGGGGCANTCTAGATCAGAGCTACTTAATATAAGGAAATTTCTATAGTAACACTTTAAATAAGGACCAATTCTTTTTTGTTTGTTTGTCTGTTNTTTGAGGCAGGACCTCATTTTCTGTCTTAAAATGGCTTGGAACTTACATAGCCTAGGGTAGCTTGGAGCTAGCTTCCTACCTGACTTAGGCTCCCATGTAGCAGGATCACAAGTATGTACCACCAGACTAGGCCAATTCAGATTAAATTAATTTTGATACTGCTTTCCATTTACTGATCAAAATATCCTTTCAAATGTAATAAATAAAAATATTTTAAACATCTATTTTTACTTCTTTTCATATTATGTCTTTGAAATCTGGTATGTTTCTTTCCTTAACAGCTCAGTTAAATTCAGGTTAGCCATATATCCAATTCTTCCTAATTACCTGTGGCTATCATATTGCACAAACAGATCCAGGCTTAAGTTCTTTGTTCCCATTCTTGGCAGCATATTGCCATCAGCTGAAAAATTTAAAATTTTTCTTATGTCTGTGTCATAATCCCACAGTTGTGGATATTTGGTCTGGATATCACCTGGGCATTTAGATCTTTAGAAACTCTTCATGTGATTAATATATGAAAAAAAATTGAGAAAAATCTCATTTATATGCATTTTGAAAGCAATTTAAAATTTTAAATTAGTATGAAATGCATAGCAATCATTCTTAAGTTTACTTATATTTATTCATATATATCAGCTCATAAAACTTTGCCAAAATATATTAAGAATAGAGTATATTTAATACCCTTTGTAAATGAGCATCACTAGTATATCCTAAGAATATTTGCTAATAAAAATCTGATGCTTGGTTAATGTGGCCAGGTTCATCTGTAACATGGTCTATTCTAGGTTGCAATTTAATCCTAGCACTTGATGTAAACTGCTGATCAGTGCTACTTCTATAGACGATTTGGCCAGAAGGAAAACCTCTTTCTCTACCATAATTTATTTTTAATGTTATTTTAATTAGTATTTAATTATTGAGACAGGGTCCTGCCATGTTTCCCAGGCTGTACTCTAACTCCTGGGCTCAAGTGATGCTTCTGCCTCAGCTTCTCAAATAACTGGGATAACAGCTATGTNTTACGGTGCCTGGCCAATAAGAAATACAGGTTTGTTTACCCAGGAGAAGGTGGTTTTTTTCATATCTTCATGAAGGCAAATCTCTTTTTTTTTAAAAAAATCAATCACTGTCAACTAATAGGCAAGTTAAGACATACCAAGATACCAAGTCTAAGAACAAAATTTATTCATGCAAAAACTGAAGAATGCCATCAGGAAGAAAACNATAGTTCTCATTGTCTAGAATAAGTGCTCTCAAAATGGCTCCAAAGGCTCTCAGATTTTATAGATTAAGAAGAAGAAGGAGGAGGAGGAGGAGAAAGAGGAGGAGGAGGAGGAAGAGAAGGAGGAGGAGGAAGAGAAGGAGGAGGAGGAAGAGGAGGAGGAGGAGGAGGAGGAATGGTACAGCAAAACACTTAGTATAGCAGCTTTGGTCAGAAAGAACAGCACAGGACGTCCTTGGTCACTTAGGCTACACATTCCAGGTTAGAAATGTAACAAACAGGAAAAGACTTTTACATGGAAGTTCTTTATTATCTTTATGGCATCACAGAGTTCACAGATGCATACTCTGTTGAGTCAGGATGACCTGAATGACCATGGCCCCATGCTTCAATTTATCCCAAGGCTAAAGAATTTATGATCTNATTGCTATACCATTTGAAGTCTTTTCTCAACTTTTATTAACTTCCTAGTCTATTGGTCAATTGGGTGCCACTAACTCCTGGACTTTTTCAAACAACTCCTCTTGGATGGTGGGTTGCTGGAGGCCAGGGATTCTAGCAAAGCCTTAAATGAGACCATTCAGCTCTGTTCTGTGTCAATCTTAAAATCCAGTCACAGAGCCAAGAACACAGCTAAGCTATGGTGCTAACAATAAGAGACCACCTATGACAAAGGCACAAGCACATTTTAAAGTCTCTGAATCAAGTTGCCACTGTATCCATGGCCAAAGCTCGTCCCAGGGGTGAGACCAGCATTCTGATGAGAGACTATCCAAAGGGTGTGGAGTCAGGTGTGAGTGCATCCAGGTACATGTACAGCGTATATGAGCAGTATGTATTTAATTAGTCCTGTCATGTTTTGTTGTATTCCTTTCCCTTGCTCTCCTTCTGTGATGTTACTATAATTACTGCAAAGTCAATTTTTTAAAATTATATTTCTCCTTCAAATTTTATTCGTATCCCTTTCAAAAGGATTTTTCTTTATATTTCAGTCATTTTTATACTTAAAAAAAACCTCTTCTTAAAATGATTATGTGGATAAGTAATAAAAATGAATATAATCTTTGATTAGCAAACCATTAAGAGATGCAATAGAATGCAAAGGCTTCATAAATTTTCTTGATTCCAAGAAAGGCTATAAATGCTGTACATTTTGTCAAAATTCTGAATCTNATTTCAAAATAATTAAATAGTAAGTATTTATTTGCATGACATTGACTAATACACCCTTTCTGTCTGCTTGCTGATCATTTGAACCTTCTTTTNCTCTGCACTCCTTTGTAATTGATAGCTCAATCCATTATGTAAAACTTCTTGCTCGTGTTTTGGGGCAAATATACATAGATCCAAGCATGACAGTAAAAGGCATTATATTTTGCCAATTGACAATATGACTAAGATTTTGTTTAAGGCTGAAAACAAGTGTGCTTTCTTCTCTAGGATAACTTATTTGGTGCCTCTTGAGTTTCAGACTCTTATAGGATATTGTAAATTATTTGTTACNACGTTAAACCTCATACCAGTGAATTACACTCCATACAGATTTGAATTGCCATGGAACATTTTATGCCAATATGAGTAAGACTAATATATACATCTTACTATATACTAATATACTAATATATATAAAATATTCAAAAAATAAACTAATAAAATACGACCTGGATATGCTATGCTGTTTGCCCTTTGAAATGGTTTACCACTCTGTGCATGCTCATGAAGAAGAAAAGACTCCGTCTTCTTGTGTGCAGCTGGAGAAGATGTTCTTGCCCACCAGATAACTAGAACTAGACTCTCTACGGTTCCAATTCCCCTAAGGTTAGCTTCCTAGGATCCTATATGGCAGGAAAACAGCATATACCACTAGATTCTTTGCTTTGGTTTTCCTCAGAAACAAATAGAATGCTCAAATAGAATTAAAATGAAAGTGGTTTGCTTGGCAGTGGTCCATGGGAAAGCTGGTGGTAAAGGACGGAAGTGAAACAATGAAGGAGAAGCAGCCAAGCACGGCTGCAGGCAGCTGGAGTTGCAATATGCTGGGGACTCTGAGAACTGGCATAGAGTACACACACACACACTCACACACACACATACACACACACACACACACACGGATATCCCAATTAAGGGCCAAGAATTAATCGATCATTACTGACTACCTCCTGCTGATCAAGTCACAAGAGAGTAGAATCATTAACCATTGGTTTTCATCCATCAATGATTTGGGGTGTTCTTAGAGAAACTATTTCCCTAGTGCTTTCCTTCAGTTCCTGTTCAAGAGCTGAACAAGGTTCTGTGGCCAGGAAAAAGTAAATGAAATTCAATAGCTCATAATTGAAGTCTAATGTTCTGGCACTTTGTATGAGCAGAGTGTCATCAGGACGTCCTGGGTATATATGGAGACACAGACCCACCACACAGTCCCTTCCAAAGCATATCTGAACATGATCTTCATTCCCTTAAGGGGTTATCATCATTCTCATGTTTACTTCTGCTGCCTTCCCTGCTTCTTTCAAAATTCAAACTCATTCTTGCAGGCGTGTTCTGATGATGCTTACAGCAGATAGCAACTCTCATGCCTACATGACAGCAAGCCCAAACTA
>LZPO01028328.1:4938-18273 GCA_001675575.1 Neotoma lepida | reverse complement strand
TAATGGCTGACAATTGAAAAGCTGAGGGATAGGTTCCTCGTTTTACAAGTTTAGTTGCTGTGCAAAAGAACAGGAAGTTGCTCCAATTTGCACTACTCTACCCATTTCAAAAATAGACTAATGCAAGATCAAACATCTCAATTTCTCCAAAATGTACCCAGTTCTTTTATGAGGATCTTGACTGTATCATAAATATTTTGTATCATCTATACAGGGGCAGAAGCAAAATTTATGGNATAGCCCCAATAGTATTTCAAAGGTTAGTTGCCACTGCTGAGTTTATAATTTTAAAAGATTATAAAATTTTTATGATAGCCCTTCTTGTTGATAAATACATCATAAAGTATATAAAAATGCTTGATGATCTAGAAAATATTTATTCCAAGCCGTTAGGCCATGACATAAACTGTCTATATCATGACAGTTTTAAGGTAAACTGGTAAGAGTCCTAGCCAGAAAACAATCTCCACAAAATACTCTGCAGCTCTCATCATATAAACAGGGAAGAGCAAAAGTGTAAAATAAAAAATAGACAGGGCATGCCTAACGATGCTGACATGATATTAACTCCTGAGCAGTGAATGATGGTGCTAGGAGGGGAGGAGAGAATGCTTTTAATTTGGTAAATAAGGACATGATCCCTGATGGATGAAGGAGATGCTTAGGAATGACCACTGTATATATATTATAAGATTAAGGAAAATAATTGAGTGATCATTTTATGATACACCATTGTACTATTTCCGTGGACACTAAAACAAAAAGCTAAGAGAATAGAAAGCTTTACAATGAGCAAAGATGATTTCAGTTATACATGTTCATAGACATTGAGAAAATCATGGAGTTTTCAGTCATTAATTTCCTCTATGATTCCATTCCTTGTAGGGATTAACTGAGTTTTTTTTTATCATTTTCTCTTATTTTTATTAGTTCTTTGAGAATTTCACACAATGTGTTTTGATTATATTCACTCCTCCCACCATTCCTTTCAGATCCACCTCTGCTTTCCTAGCTACCCAACTTTGTGTCCACTTTTAAAAAATTATAATCATACTTTTATTTAGGAAAACATCATACAATATATTTTGGTCACATTTTCCCTTTCCTAATTCCTTCCTCATCCCTCCCAACTTCCTTCCCACCAAACTTCATGTTCTCTCTCTCTTTTCTCTCTTTCTCTTTACCTTGCTCTCAAACAAAAAGACAAAAATCAAAACAAAAAAATCAAAACAAACCATCAAAAGACCAATAAGAAAAAAAATGCCCCTACCATGAAACAAACAATCCATTTTTAAAAAATGGTGTTGATTTTTGTTGGGTAACTACCCTAGAGTATGGAACCTGCTCTTGAATGTGTTTGGTATACCCAGTTTCATTCTACTAGAAAAAAAAATGATTTTCCCTTTTCCAGTAGATATTAATTGCAAGTAGCTTCTTGACTTTGTGTCCACTTTACCTTATGCATGCTCTAATTTTGTCTGGTTTGAACTTGTGCTCTAATTTTGTCTGGTTTGAACTTGTGCAGGTCTTGTGTGTGCTGTTACATTCTCTGTGAACTCCTATGTGCATCAGAACTATTTGTGTCTGAAAATCTTATTTCTTTGGAGTTATCCATTACCTCTGATCTTTACAGTGTTTCTGCTTCATCTTCTGCATCTCTGAGCCTTGCCATGGGGCAGGTATGATAAAGATATCCCATTTAAGACTAAGTGCTCCAAAATCTGTCACTCTCTATACATTGATCATTTGTGTGTCATTGTGTTAATTACCATTTACTGCAAGTAAAATGGTTTAGGAATTATTAGTAGGTGTGGCATTGTTGGAGGAGATGTGTTAATAGGGTTGGGCTTTGAGGTTTCACACACCAATGCAATTCTTTTGGGNCCTCTCTCTTTACTTCCTGTTTATGGATCAGATGTAAGCTCTCAGCCACTGCTTCAGCACCATGCCAGCTTCTCTGATGCCATGTTTCCCCCAATGGAAGTCATGGATTCTAACCCTTTGGAACACTAAGTCCTGCAAATTAAGTATTCTCTTTTATAAGTTCGCTTGGCAATGGTATTTTATCACAATAGTAGAAAAATAACTAAGACAGAAGTTAATATTTGGGATTGGTATATTGCTAACAGGCCTGACCATCCTGGTGTTTGTTTGTTTTTGAAATGTGGAAGACTTTGGGACTTCGGACTAGAAGAGTGGTTGAAAGTAGAAGCTAAATGGGTGCTTAATGGCCCATCTGAGCAGGAGCTTGGAAGACAGTTGTGCTGAGAGCAGTGTGGACTATGGAAGCCTACAGCAAGAGGATTCAGAGGGGAAGAATAATAGCGACTAGGTTAGAGACTAGTCTTGTGATATTTTGGCAAAGAATGTAATTGACTTTTATCCCTGTCCTAAGAATCTGCCTGAGGCTAAATTGAAGAGTTTTGGACTAATATTGTCAAAGGAGATTTCAAACCAGGTTATTATTGACTGTGTCACATNGTTATTAGTGATAACTCTTAAGCAGATCTACATTTTAAAAAGAACAAACAGGGCAAAAAAAAGTGTAAAATGTACTATTTGAGGTAAAAAAACAGCACCAAGAAATTTAATGTTGGAGCCAAATCTTGTGTGCAAAGACATGAGAAGTTTAAAGAATGTCCTGATGGGAAATGGAATCAAGGAAATAGTGTCCTTGGGGCAATATTCCACCCAGCTAATTTTCCACCTTCTAAAGATAACCTCNTAAAGCAAAAGACAACTTGTTCAACAAAGGAAAGCAAGGAAAAATCAAAGCTTATACAAATGTAGTTCAAGGTGGAGGGTCAGGTTCGGTCCCAAACAAGCAACAGAACTTGGCAACTTCAGCCAAATGGTTCTAGCTTTAGGGTCATGAAGGATAGAGGGGTAAGGCAGTTGTGGAATCTTCTTCTGAAATTAAGGACAGTGGCTGATGCCANGTATGTGGTAAGTGAGTCACTGCATGGAGGTCCAGAGAAGCCATTGTATGAATCTGTGAAAGTGGAGTCTGGAATGNGCTGGATACCTCCAGATGCAGACGTACCAGAATTGTGGGATATCTGCCAATGAGAGCTGCAGACAGGGAGTAGAACCAGTCTAGCTGACAGAAGTGTGCTGCAGTCAACAAAAATGGGATCAGTAGGAGATCCAAAGAACCATCTAAGCCCTTTGATGTCAGAGATACAGGATTTGTCATTTGCTATGATGAGTTTCAGTCTTNCTTTGGTCCAGTATTTCCTCACTCTGTCCCCATTCTAACTTTTTGGAATGGTAATGAATGTTCTGTGTCATTTTATGCTGGATGTGTGCAACTTACTTTTTTTATTTTATAGGATGCTACAATTAAGAGATTACCTTGTGTTTCAAAAGAGACTTTAGACTTTGGTTGCTGAGACCATAAAAGACTAAGGGGACTTTTGAAGGTAGACTAAATGCATTTTACATTAGAATATGGCCAGAAGCCTACAGGGGCCAGGGAGTGGAATGTGGTGGTTTAACTGAGAATGTTCCCCATAGACTAATATGTTCATAGGGTTGGTTCTCAGTTGGTGGAACTGTTTGTGAAGGTTAGGAAGTTTGCCCTTGTTGAAGGAGGCCTGTCACTTGTGGTAGGCTTTGAGGTTTCATGCTAGTTCTTTCTAGTCTTCCTCCTGCATGTGGATCAGACACAAGCTCTCAGCAACTCAAGTGCTATGTCTACCTTCTTGTTTACATGTGCCCTGTCATGAGTGTCATTGACTCTAATTCTCTCAAACTGCAAGCCATCAAATCAAATGATTTCTTTCATAAGTTATATTGGTTATGTTGTTTTTCCATGGCAATATAAAAATAACTAAGAAATACAGATGTAGCAATATGTCATTAGGAATTATTTTATTGCTGTGTTCCTTTAATAGAATAATAATAGTAGGTTTCCTCTTGAGCCTATGACCTAGGCCCACTCCATGAACTAGAACCCATAGCTAACACTGCTTAAGTGGCCAAGAAGCAGAGACTAAATAGCTAGAGTTTTCTAAATTAAACTGTTTTATGTTTAAAGGCACATATTAAGAAATAGTTTTGCCAGTATCACATAGGCATGGAAAGAGCAACCATACATTTCATTTGTTCTATTATGTCATGCTTTGTTTCTTAGTTTTTTTCTGTTATATAACAGAATATCTGTTATTGCACAATTTATAAAACAATGAAGTATATCTAGCCCATAATTCTAAGTGCTGGAAACNCAAATTTGCCCAGCCATCTCTGATGAGGGCTTCATGCTGTCTCTGAACACAGCAGAATGTCAGGTCGAGTAAAGATGTTCAGAGGAGACAAAGTGGANTGGTAACTCACTTAATAACAAGCTACTCTTCTAGTAATTAATTTGGCCCTTGATGGTGTCATTAAACTGTTCATGAGGTGAGTGCCATCTGGCCCCTTCATCTCTTAAGTTTCTCACCACTTTTTCAAACATAGAATCTTGTAATGGGCATTTAGCATGCAACAATAATTCAATCCACATGTGTAAGTGTACATGAGTAGCTCTGTCTTCCATTTTGTATGTCATGGACCAATCCAGGATACATAAATCCCTCTATGTAACCTAACAGAAGGATTTAGTGTAGCTATTGGTACATGGGTGTTGGTTTGTTGAATGAGAAAAAGTAAGAAGATNGAAACATTCCAGAAATCAGCTGCCAGACCTAAGACTGGGGAAGCAGAGGGAAAAAAAATGTGGTTCANTATATCAGCTCCATCCTTTAGCTCCAAATGTATCAGCTCCAAAACAATGTAGCTGAGGAACTGGAAATTAGATTTGTAAAGAGTAGTCTCTGCTGCTGACACCTTGCAGGGCNCAGAAGCCTTGCTGTGCAGTGTACCAGTGGGAGCTCAACAGCAGGGTCAACTGTTGCTGCAGAAGGAAGAATCACTACCGGGAAGAACGACACCAGCTGACACCAAAGACTTGGAGTTGGTTGAGTCTCAGTAGCAGCCATAGAAAGCAGAATGTAGAAGAGGAAACTAAGATCTGACAGTTGTCATATTAACCAGAACAAGTATTTTACTCATAAAATGTATGATACTTTTAAAGACTCCTAGGGACATAGAATCAAGAAATAACAGTCAGAACTGGAACTCTGGCTTGTATCTCACAGCCTCCCTTCCTGGACCCTGCTTTCTTATAACAGTGTGTCTATTGTTTTGGAGGATGTTTCCTTAAACTCTTGGAACCTATCCTAGACCTACATTAGGCTATATAGTACCATCAGTCTTAGCTATCAGAGGTAGTGAGGCTGTAAATCTTTGTGAAGTTCTGTGTGGATACAGAACACTTTCTCATGAACTCCATCCTATGTCAGATAGGTGTGCTCACATCCCTGGGCATGTANAGCCAACACTGAGAGTGGGACTTTTTCAGGAAACATTTCAACTTCTTATAAAATGGTACTAAACATTATATAAAAACGATTACTGAGAATGCTTTCTTATTCTAAGTAGTCATTATAACCACATTCTATCTATAATCCTAGTAGCAACAGCTGGCATATTTTTATTCCGTTTGCATGAATCTCTATACCCAGCTAAATGAGCATGTATTTTCTCAATGGTTATAAAATGTAAGAGCAGACAAGTTTCCCTAAGTTGTTTTTCTGTATGAAACAACTTTACATGATTTGAAACCCCCTCATTGGCGATCTGTTAATGGGAGGCCTTGGCAACTAGGAGGTATTCTTCACAATTCATATTCTCAAGGATTCTTTTTCTCTGTAAGTACTGTTTTCAAATAGAAAATGGAAAATTCATAGTACTTGAAAAGCTACATTTCTGACTTTATTCCCCTTATAATGGTAACTTGAAGAGAAGTGGCATGTGGTTCAACAGTTGCCCATTTATAAATGTGAGGCTTTGAAAGAAAACACAGAGTTAGGACTTCAAGTCATAGGGAAAATTTTTCATAAGCAATATAACATTAGTCAAAATGTGTTTGCCTTCACAGTTGGTGGAAATGTGTGTGGCAGAACAGTTGAGACATGAACACGCATTCAAGTCACACACATCACACACTTTTAGTCAAAAGAAAACACCGCTATAAATCAGATGGAGATTTACATTTTAATGTCACTAGAAAGTAATTTCTCAGAAGTTACCCAGTGGCTGCTGTACAGAACTTGTGGTACTATTTTGTTGTTATTACTGTTAGAGTCAATACCATGATTTGTTCCAAGGAATAATATTTATTCTAGGAAAATGCTTCTCATCATTTTTCCAAAACCTCTAAGTACCAGAAGCCTTTTTAAAAGTTGTTTTCTTTGGGGATTTTCTATGAGCTAAGTACTCACTGGAGGGAATCTACTTCAACACCCAAAACAAACCAATTAACAATCAGTACAGCTGGACAGTTGTTCTCAATGTGCAGAATCTCAGGGTTAATACAGTGAGCTGTCCACCTTTATGGGGACACAAGNAAAGACTCTGTCCTTTTTCTACTAACACACTGATGATGCTCATTCTTGAAGTTCCATAACCTGCCTGGGTTCATATATGTATTTACATTTTAAATGTTCAGGGAGAATCTGGTAGAATTTTTAATCAGCATCTGTGATATAACAATATTTGATTAAGTAGAATCTGATTATAAAGCATTGAAATTAATGATGTTTGCTATACTGTTTGGTTTCAAATTGTTATCTTTTATTTTTCTATTATTTTTCTTCAGTTTATGTTGTTTGTATTTTTGGCTTTAGCTGTACACAGACTTTATAAGTGATCACTATTTTCATATCACCCCAAATACTGTGCTCATCTTGTATGGTTTATAGATGTGCGTATGTCATTTCATAGACATACTCAAAATTGGCTNGGCTGTGGGTCAGTGGTACAGTACTTGCCCAGTGCTGATTCTGAGCACTGCACTCAGATAAAAATGNGAGCATTGTGCTTTGATGTTAGGTATATTGCCTTCANAGCATCTGCATCAGTCAATTGATAAGATAACCTGAGTGAAAATCATTTCATCTGGATAAAAAAGAACTCAGGTAAATGGTTGTTTTAAAAGTGAAAAAAGGTGAAGAAAAATATTGACCTGGTATTTTTTAATGTTTTAAATTTTTATTTAACTTATTTATATATTTATTAATTATTTGAAAATATTTTATATTTTGAACTATTCCTTCCTCCCTTATTTCTTCCCAAATCCATCCCCCACAAGCCTTTACATACCCACCAAACTTTCTGTGCTCACTTTTTTTTTCTTAAACCCAGAGAGTCCAATTACTCTTGAGTGTGTGGCTATCCACCAGAGTGTGGTTGACCTACCAGGGACCAGATCCTTAAAGAAAACTGACTCCATAGNGGGAAAAATGATATCTTGAAACAGGATTTGCAATGTCAATGGATTAATTACCAATGTTTGAAACAAATTTGTGTCAATTTTCAGATTTGTGTGGCTGAAATTAAAATTAGAAAAATGACAGTCTATACATACAAAGTTACACTTCCNTATGCAGGTACCAGCACATATACAGAAGAAAACATACAGGCACATGTGCACCTAAGCCAAGATGTTCAATTATCCCAGTTATTCATTATCATCATGAAATAAGCACATCTCAGTTATTGGAGGAGCTGGCACAGCCCTGCCTTCTTCAAATGTCACTGCTTCAATGTGTATATGCAGGCCCAGAAAAAGCTAAATATGTGGGCATGCACACACACACACACACACACACACACACACACACACACACACACACTTATACTTCTGAGGTCATGGTTACCTTTTGATCAGAAGTTTTGCAAAATAGCCAAGGCTCTGGAAAAAATCATGAAGTTTGAGAAACATTTGTTGTTTCTGAAAAGCTTCCAGCCTTCCTGGAGGGAATACTTGGTGTTCTTTTCCATCCTGTTATAGAAGAGGAATGGTTTATGGACAAGCTTCTAGGTAATTAGAATTCCATAATCCAAATTAATAACATAATAAAAAACTGCAGATTGTGTATCCAGTTTTTCTAACCTGTAGCCAAAGTCCTATTCTGATAACAGTTTTGAAGCTACTTGGAATTCATCCCAGCCTTGCTAAAAATAATTTTTAAAATGTGAAAGACTTTTGAAATAAAAAAAAGAGTTCATATAAACAAGGAGATTTTAAAATTACAATTAGATTTTCTTATTAGGAGGACATGAGAAATACTGCTTTCACTGTTGGCTTTGCTGGGAAGTGGAGCTGCAGGTCATGATTTTCCCACGCTCACCTTTTCTAAGTAGAAAATGGGGAAATCCGGAGGAGCTGGGAACACAGCTTCCTCACTGCAGCCCTGTTAGACTATATCACGTTGTCTGGAGGAATGAATGAATGAATTAGCTTCCTGACTTCATCACTTTCCATTTTGTGGGGCAGCCCTTTCAGTTAGAAGATGGACCTCTCTCATTTTTAAAAAGTTACTATAATACTATATGCATTAGCTTTAATTTTCTCAAATTTTAAGAGGCNTAATTGCAAGAGCAGTGCATTGAAGCACTGGACAATACTTTTGTGGGTTCCCTGTGAAGAGAGGAGCTACAATGTGAGAAGCTGTGCCTCTGGGATAAATAATCAAATAGTTAGAAATGAGGTTTTAGGTTTCATATAAATGACCAGATTGCTCTATTTTCGAACTTCCTGCACCCTTAATGAGCATTGCTCTTTCTTTTCAGATACTTGGTAAAGAACTGCTGGGAGCAGAAGGAGCAAGAGGGCTCTGGACCAATTAGGACGAGACCCCTAGAGGGATGCCTCTTGTTTTCTCACCAAGACAGTTAGTGACAAGACAAATCAAAGACCTTATTTAGCTCAAAGGCACTAACCAGGCACCAGACACGCCAGGGTGCATTAGAAAGCTAAAGCTAAGACAGCGGTTTCATCTCCAGAGTTTCTGAGAGAGAGAAAGTGTTTTGTAAAAAAAAAAAAAAAAAGAAAAGACAAAACCAGCTTCCCAAGCTGTAAGGTTTCAATCTGAAATGTCTCCAATAGGTTCATGCTTTACATACAGGTCACTCACCTGGTGACACTGTTTTGGGAGACTGTGGAACATTTAGGAGGTGAAGACTGAAAGAAGTAGGTCACTAGGTCTTTGAAGGTTCTAGCTCTCCTTCCTTCCTGCCTCCTCTGCTTCCTGGTCAAACTTGCTAGGAATAACCTCCACCACATGTTTTGCTTCTATGAACTGAGCTGATCAGCCATGCCTTCTCCTCCATGCTGGACTGAAAACTTCCCAAAACCATGAGCCAAATTCTTCCTCCCTCAGGTTTTATTCATCACAGTGACACAAAAGTAACACACCAAGTAATGCTGACACTGGGACTACATTTTGGGAACTGCTGACCTAGAACGTGTTAAGAAGGACCAAATGGCTCCAAACATATTAAAGGTACATCTGCAAACAAAATTTTCTCATAGATTAGTGGCTATGTCATCACACCGTGAAGATTGCCCTTATAAATTGTCTGCCAATTCTCAAAAGCAGGAAGAGCATGTGAACACAGATCTCCTGCACTTTTGCATTTTTCCTAATACCTCAGTAGGAAGCATTCCTCAGTAGGACAAGGAGAGTTCAGCCCTCCATGAAAATACTGAGGGTTACTAAAAGAGGCATCTGGAGAGCGATGCAAGATGCTAACTGTCTAGAATATTACTAAAGAATTGATGTTGTCAAGAATTCTTTTTTTTTCCTCCCACATAAGTAACGGAAACTCTAGCTCTGTTAAGTAAAAATGGACTTTTCTGTTAGGTTGTAAGAGTACTCCCAGGTCTGGATGGAAGGAGGGGACGCCCAACTGGAGAACAGAATCTAAGCCATTGGGCCTTTGCCCTCAAGCACTGACTTTGGGTGAGTGAGCTGATTGTCTTCAGTATTTCACACTTTGATTAATAATACAAAATCCAGGGAGAAGATATATAGTTACCTCAGCTTTGTTGAAGTGTTTAATTTCTCAGCAGAAAGTCAAAAATACCTTGACTCCTAATTCCATTGAACTCTGAATGTGGAGGAAAAATTCNCCATCAAAGACTCTACTGTTCTATCTAAAGAAAGAGGGAAGGGATAGGCAGCCATGCAGCCACAGTTATCAGGTCTATGGCTATTGTAGCTTAGATATAAAACTTTCCCACAGACTTGCATATTTAAACATTTGGTTCCCACCTGGTAGTGCTGTTGGGGAGGTTGGCGGACACTACAGGGCCCAGCTGAGGACGCAGGCCTCAAGATTTATTGTCCATTAGGGCTGTGTAGGAAAGTGTTTTCCCAGGTTCATCTAGGGAAGTGTTCAGAGGCCACTGCTGCTTTGNTGGAAGGGGACCAGGCTGTCTTGAGCTAGCAGCAGAATTTGGCATTATGGTTTATATAGTATTGGTTTTGCAGGCATACCGAATGCAAGAGTCCAGGTGGTCGTTGTGTACCGATGCTAGGTCATGTGAAACAGTGTTGATTTCCTGTATGGAGCTCCTGAGTTGGCTATCTGTGAAGCTGTGAAGGTGAGGCTTGTATTTCAGTAAAGATCCCAGCATTCACGAATGGATACAGGGAGGACATGGACCACAATACTGTCCTTTTACTGACATAGGAGGTTTGTTGTAATAACCANTGAACAAAAATGTCATGAACGTCCCCAAAGAGACAGTTTAAAACAGTGCAATATGCACACTGTCTTGCCAGAAATTATATGAATTATCTTTATGTTTGAGTCATACTGAGGACTGAAGGGTTTCTCCTTCCCTGGATATTCATTTCAACTGCAATACCTCCTCAGTGAAAAAAGGGTAAAAGATGATTTTATTTTTATCTTTAACAAAGGCATTGTAAACATCATTANTTTTAATTGAATTNAAGTATTCAGACATCTCTTCATAAGCACAGGCTTGATTCCATAGCAGAATTCAACATTCATTTTAATTGCAATGATTTTGTCAGATGTGGTAACAACTTTGAGTCTCATCTNGCAGTTATCGTCTGAGATTATTTAGCTTTGGTAAATAATTATCTAAGCTAATTTTATTAAACACCCTTTATTATTTGGGACAAAAAGAATTAATTTATCCTCTCCAAAGGCTGACCATTTGTTACATATCTTAATTCTCCTTCCCTGTAAGAAAAACAGTCATTGACACCAATGACTTAATGCACTCTGCCCTCCTGAACATCTGTGGTGCCATTTTCTGAAAGAAACTAGCTTTCAACTGAGCAGTGCCTTTTCAAAGTCACTTAGTATTGTTAAAAAAAAAAAGGCATTCAAATCACCATACTTTTTAAAAGTAAAAGTTTCCATTTTTCTCACCCCATTGAGCACACAGAGGAAACCAAGACTGTCTGAGGTGAGTGTTCTTGGTAAATGATGCAGCAGCTGCAAGGTCATTCAGTATGAGTAATGCCCACAATACAGGGTACCACTCCCAGCATTTAATATGGGCACCTTTTTCAGCTTGGCTGCCTCCTTTTGGTCCTAAACCATACAAATAGCAAGGCTCTGTCAAGCAGTCACGTGCTATAGGAGCTTCATCTTTCGAATTATTTTTAAAAATGATCTTGAAGGTAACTTTGAAAGATTTTTTATTTGCCTGTTTGTATGTTCATGGAATTGCTCCTAGCAAAGTCTCTTGTTCTTTGTTTGGAAAACTTGTAGTAATTATTCTTTAAGCTGTGCTTATTGTGTTGTAAATGCTGGTACAAAATGGGTAAAACTTGACTACATTGTCATAATATTTTTGTAATAAATAAGTTCCAGGTTTTGGGTTTGTTCTTTCTCCATTGTAAAAATTTACATTTTAAATAAACTTCCAAAATATTTTATTTTACTCACACCTAGTATTTATAGGATAACTTTTTAATGTTTTTTGTTTCTCTTTTAGATTTATATTTTATGTGTATGAATATTTTGACTTGTGTATATGTATATGTTCCACATGTGTGGCTTATGCCTTCAGTTCAGAGGAGGGTGTCAGATCCCCTGGGACAGGAGTTAAGTATTGTTATAAGCCAGAAGGTGGTTGCTGGGAAGCAAACTGAAGTCCTATATAAGAGCAACAAGTGCTATGAGCTATTTTCCCAGTGCCTATCAAATAATTTTTAAATTTTATTGGCTGTTATACTTTTGGCAAATATATTTACTGAGAAAACTCAATATTTACCAGTGGTTTTCTAATCCTATTTTTATTGTATAAATTCACTTTACAAAGCTTCTGCTTTGATCTTTTTGTGTTAAACCGAGATTTCACCTGCTTCTCAAGTTATTGTTGGTATGAAATTAACAAAAGTATTAATTTTGTGATATGGTGGCTCCTCACTGTGGTGGATATTCTAGCTAAAAGTAATTGTCTTCATGGAAATGTATTCAACTTGCGGATTAAAATATTAATGTTCATGTTTTTCTTGTGGCCTTACTTGATTGTGATCTTTTGTAGCTAGCGAGGAACAGTTGTAGTGCCTGGAGAGCCAGGATTTTAAATTATTTTTTTAAATAGTGTGGAGTTTTTTGACTTTTAAATTAAGAATTTATAATGAAAATGAAATACAGGATGGAGTAAACATTTGATCCATGTCATTGAACCATGCAGAAGCGANGTCAACANCTAGATCTCCGTGTGGCCTACATGTGACTAATCTAAAGAGAATTATGAGAGGTCAAATAGAGGGAAGGGCTGCCCTCTGAGAGTCAGCCACCATTCAGTCAGTGTGAGCTCACTAGTTCACATTGCAGCAGCTATCTTTCCAGGACCCCAGTTTCTGAGAGCACCAGTGACACTAAGGAAGTCATCCCTCTCATCCAGCTTCACTCCTTGCAGCTCGAGTCTCATTAAGGGATCAGACAGCAAAACATAGCTTCTTACCTTCAAGTTTGGCTGAGTCCTGGTCATTGTGTCTTTGTTGGTCCATCTTTCTTTTCTAACAGCTGGAGTAAAAGGCAGGCTTTTAATAACTGAAGAAACAAAAATGAATCTAATCAAGAACAGCTCAGGAGGAATTTTTATAATCACTAAATTCACTCTTGGTACATAAACCCTCCTACTGAATGCAGATGTGTCAGGAGAGCCAATGGCTGCTCATTTAAAACAATAATGTGAAGCAGTGGTCTTAGAGACTAACATACTAATCTATAAAATAAAGGGAAAGCTTAAATGAGCTGAAAGTATAATTTTCAAATTTTCATGTAACTTATTTGGACAGACAAGAATTAGCCTTGAGGGCTAGTGACATTAAAGACACTAAAGTCTGTCCTTATCCCAGCACCACTCCCTTTTTCTGATGTGAATGGCATGCTGGGTTTGCAATTAGCACAAAGATGCTATATTTCTTTCTTTTTTTTTTAATCTTTCTTTTTTTT
>LZPO01028327.1:18574-32717 GCA_001675575.1 Neotoma lepida | reverse complement strand
GTGGCACAAATACATAATGAAATTTTATCAAGTTCTCTTATGGCCATTTAATTACATAGGAAGTTGAGCTCAGGTTAACTTTGACCAAGGGCTTTACTGACCCCTAGTGGTAAATATGAATACTAGCATACTCTAAAGTTCATTTTCTAAAAGCCAGGCATCAATACACTGACAAATACTTGAACTCTACTTTCAAAAATGAGTTAAAATTGCCAGACTCTGATTAGATCTGGGCAGTCCCGTTGAGTAGGAACAGTGTCAGTTGTTGGTTCCATCAATGGGGAAATGAAGCCCAAGCTTAGGCCTCTGCAAAGTGCCTTCACATTAGATCTGGTGAGGAAAATGGTCAAGGCTACTTAGCTATAAAATACATATAAACAAAAGAATGAGGGAGAACATGTCAGACTTTCTACAGTAGGCAGAACATATGCAATCAAAATTAGATAAATTTGGCTGATGTGTTTGATGTTTTTGCCAACCTAAGAAAATGAAACTTTGCTGGGGTAGAAGAAATAGGTGCCATTAACATTTTGATATAGTGTAAAAAGTAGCCCTTTCCCAATTGTGACCCCTCATTGTGACTTTAAAAGGAATCATATGCTTCAAATGTTTTTCCTTCTACATAATTTAACAATTTTAACAAAAGACCAATAAACNAGTTCTTTCCCCAATTTTACAAAGGAAAGCCAATGCTAGCTGAAACAGGAGGAAGGACGGACACATGGAAGGAGCATTAGCAAACTTGGCAAAAAAAATGGAGAGGAAGATGTCTACACATTCACCCATTTGTGTAGCTGTTTATGGTTAAAGTCTTCTAGACACAAATTTTTACAAGACCCTGCACATGCCTGAAGTAACTCTTCATAAACTTGATGAAAACTCAGACTTTTCACTTAAAATTCTTGTTTCCAGATAATCTAAAACTGGTTGCTTTTTCTCTTGGGTACAATACATTGACCTCTCACTTATTTGTCTCTCTAGGCTGGAGCAGGTCGCGAACAAGGCCAAGCCTGTCTCAATGTGGGGTCTTTGGATTTACATGTATTTCAGTAAATCATGGAATTATATAGCACACATTATATGTGTAGCAAGACATGTGTAAAGTGGTCAGGGCACATGGCTGAGGAAGTCATAAGCCCTAGTAGGGAATGACTACTGNTTAGTTAAATTGGCACAGCTTAAAGCTGTCTTCTTACTACCTTTGTTCATATCCACAGACAAGACAAAGGGTACTCTAAGCCTTATCAGAGAAGTCCCCCTTTGCAGGGAATAAAGAAACCCATGGCTGCTCAAGGTGCTGAGAATAACTGATGGTTGAGAGGTCGGCCCTAAACAAGGTATTTCCTACCTCCCCGAAGAGCCGCTCTGGAAGGGGGAGCAGAAAGACCTGTAAGAGCTGGAAGACAGGCAAGGGCTATGAAAAGCCATCTTCTGGATACAACACAGCTGTTGTAATCCCAAACTCACAGCAGCTGCGGTTATCTGTCCTGAGGCTGCACAAGACTGGCCCTGTCAGCAGTCATGAAGATGAGGGAGTCATGGTGTCCCTAACTATTGGCTATTGACAGACTCTGAGAGAGGGGGAGTCTTTGGTTCCCTTGTACCCACTGGTGAGCCCATCAGGCTCCAATGGACAATTCTAAACCCATGGTCACACAGATGACCCTAGTTAAACTCAGTGGGGTCACAAAACAAAACAGACACAGATTTGGAAAAGGGTTTTGTAGGGAGGAGGAGAGGGGCTGTCGGGGTGGGAGGGAGATAAAAGAGAGTGGGGGGTAAGTAATTCTAATGAATTCTATATGAGTATGAAATTGTCAAAGAACAAACTGTAAAATGTTGAATGGACTAGATTTTATAAAGGATAGTAACAGTTGCAGAAAGTAATCAGCTTCAAATTCAGTTTAAATAAGTTGATATGTCAAAACTAGTAGTAATTTTTTAATTATTTCATTAAAAAATTTTTACTTTTTACAATTAAATTTAATTAAAATAATTTAATAATTAACAACAACTCTAATCAAAGTTTTTTGATCTTTTTGCTAATATCAGTATGTCACAAATTTTAGGACGACAATGATGACTGTTTAATGTGGTGGCTGAAGTAGCTTAGCAGTGGATAGCAAGGGTGACATGAAGGTTTAGATGTGTATAAGAGACAGCCTGGCTAGGGGTCTTGTAGCAGTCCTGTAACTCACTCCACTTGTTGCCTGTGGCAAATCACTCTACCCTCCTAGCTCTGGGATCTTATTTTTTATCATGTACTCAAGTCAGCTCCATTACAGACTATGAGAAAGTGAGCGCGTCTTATTCAGGACTGTTTGCTTCTATAGTCTGTATCTCCTGCTTGGGACCTAACACAGCAGGCACTCGAATATGTCTGTGGCTGACCCAAGTACAGGAAGATGGAAATATAGACATGGTCACACGACTTAGGAAGTTCCCATGGGGTTTAGACAGTGTTGTGATATACTACACAGCGAACTGAGTACAGTCATTTTATACTTATAATCACATACACATTGTACTAGTCTTCAGAAATTACAGTGGATATGTCAGTAAGTCAGACAATTTCAAACAACTGCAGATTCTATCTCCTCCAGCATTCTAAGGCTAGACCAAATGCCTGCCTGCCTGATGACTCAAGAGACTTCAGTCATTGCCAGTAGTAGTTAAGACTGCTGAAGTCATCTGTGCTTTTCACCACTACAGGAAATGGTGTGAATGAGCTATGAGTTGAGTGTGACTCCCCTGTGTATACCACAGCAATCTACANGACCCAACNCCCTGCCACATTTTAAACAGACAAGCAATTTATGTAAACCAGTATGGAAAGAAGACATACTATTTGGTAAAGGATAAAATATGTAAACAACACATTTATTAGTTACAGAGTAAAAGCTTATACTTTCTAAATGTTGAAATATGAATAAATAACCCACAAAAGGCCTGGGCACTTCTAGCCAGCTGACAATNGGGGCTGTGTGTGTGGAGGGAGAGATGACGCTTGCTTTCACTAGTGTTGTCTAAACATTTTCTATAGATGAAATGCGGAAAAAGACAGAAGCAAGAATGTAACCAGTGGAGAGCAGCCAGTAAGCCTTTGTTAAATACTGAAGGTGGAGGGNGTAGCTTTTGCTCAACCTTCAGGAGCACACAGGTATTCTTTACAAAGTGAGTAGGGTAGTTTCCTACAGAGAAGACGNGCTTAATGACTGACAGCGCTATTATCTGCCAGGAGATGAGACTTACCAAAAAGGAATTAATTCATGAAATTAGAAAGATTAAGAAAAGATACACTTACTAGTTATAAATGACAGTAATGGGAAATTACTGATTAGACAAGACTCTTAGTCTTGTCTAAGACTAAGACTTTTAGTATGACATATGGTCTTCAAATATCCTGTTAAATAAATGAAGTGTCTTTTTTATTAGTTTTATTTTGTATCATAATTGGTTTCTTCAGCCAATTAGACAAAAAGATCTAGTGGATAAATAGCACATAATTTCTAACTGGGGTCACACACACCAGTACCTGACTATATCTTACTGACGAGCTGTCGAGTTGCTTTCTGTCTCCCAGGACTCTTGTGGTTGTGGCAACTCCTTCTCTACAGACTCCTTCAGTTCTTCTTGGTCATTCTGCCAAGAAGGCTCCCCCTCTTCCACGGGCTTCCTCTCCTGGGATGGTCTTCTCTCTGAGGAGTCTGTCTCTAAAAATGGCATCTGGGTCTGGGATATGATTGGCTCCTGTAATTCTAAACTCACCGAGGGATCTGTCACTGTGTGAGCAGCACTAAACACATCATCGGGCCTCAGAGAGGGCTGCAAGTCTTCCTTATGCTCGTATTTGTTTAGCCTTCTTTCAACCACTTCACGGATCAACACTGAAAAGTTGAGAGCTCATGAGTTTCCATACTTTCCTTCTAGACGAGTAGAAAGCATCACTTAGGGCTTTCCCCCTTCCCATTANCCTTTANAAATTTAGCATATACAACAACTATGAATTAATGTATTGAACAGTTACGTTCTTTGCTTCTTTGAATAGCAAGTACAAAGCAACAACAGAAGATATTACATGATGAAATGATAGAAAACCCAGAACAACAGAGGGTAGAAGCTGCACCCTTGTTAGTACAACTGGTAAACCCAGTTTAAGAACCACCACCACCACTACTGTCCCTTCCTCACTTATCTTCCCCACTGAGAAGTTTAGAAACAGCTTTTATATAAAATCACTTACTGTCAAGCATGGTTCTTCCCACCATGCTGTGTTCCATGGTTTTTTCAACTTCATTCATTAGCCATGGAAGGAATCCTACCTCAATGTCTGCAATAAAGAATTTCATTAAACCAATCATTAGACAGTATGTGCTTCTCCCATGTAATGCTACTCAGCAGCACTGTCTTCTCAACATAAAACATTAAACAGACTCACACAGCATAACTTTTGCTGTATTCTCTATATATNCTCTGCTCAACTTCCCTTCTACTGCAGTAGAAATGGTGTTTTATAAATCATGAAGTTTTCCACAGAGTCAGAATACAGCTGGGCCTATAGGCACAATCTGACATGGGTCAAGGAGAAGGGTAGAGAGAAGATGCCAATTTGGGAAAACCCCACTGAAGTGGGATGCAAGCCTGGTCATGAGCATTGTTGGGAAAGAGAATTCCCTGGAGGCCAAAGCCAATGGAAATCGACCAGCTGAAAGAGTACCTGGGAAGGAGCCATCTAGAAAGCACTGCTGATGAGGTGCAGACTAAGCGCTTCTGTTAGTAGAAACTTGCTCCAACGTCAGGGGGCAATCCACTGTGCAAGCACTTTAACAAGACTGCCCATTAACACTACGCTCAAAGTTTCAAGATGGTTTTTAGGGCATCTATTTAATAGGATGGTAATAGAGTGTGATAGAATACAGTATTTGCTATTATATATAACATAGATAAGATTTTTATTTTCAACCTTTAAACTATATGACAAAACAAAAACAAAANAAAAACAAATATTACTGTTCTCTGTGACCAATAGCAAGTCTACTCTTATAGTCTGGATCTTAACTATTTCCCCAAAGTTCATGGTTCCCAGGTGACGGTGTGTTAGGAGCTGGGGCCTAGTTGAGGAAGTACATCATCTGGAAGTGTGTACTCTTGAAGGGCATATTGGGACCACNTCCCTTTTCTTTACTGTAACAGCTTTGATTTCCCACAAAGGCCNAGAAACAATGGAGTCAAATGCCTGTGTATGGACTGTATTGAAATTCCTGAACCCTGGATAAAATCAGTCTTTCATCCTTTTAAGGTGATTACCCCAGGCGTTTTGTACAATGGTGGCTGACTGACACATCAAGCTAGAACGCAAGGTAGGACGGGAGTAGAACAATGGTGCCCCAGTTCCAGGTCAGCCTGAGACCTAAACACACGAGCTGGCTGTTCGTGGTTGTCAGCTTGATTACATCTGGTTAACTAAAACAGAAGCAGCTGGGCACACTTATGAGGGATCTTTCCTTGATTGGATTCTTTGAGATGGAAAGACCCACCTAAAACCTGAGTCCCACTTTCTGGTGGCAGCCTATACAAAGGACACGGAAGGAGGAAGTTTTTTGTCTGCCTGCCCTCATGCTCACTGGCAAGTTCATCCCTTCCCTGGTATTAGCACCTCCTTCAGGATTCCAATGTATACTCAAGACCAGCTGAGACATCCAGCCTTGTGGACCAAACTACTTATTGGATAAGCCACTCTGACAAATACCATTTTTATATACATAGATTCATTCTGTTTATCAGTTCTGTTTTTCTAGAGAACCCTGACTAATACAGATTTTGGTACCAGGAGTGAGGCTACATCTTCAGCCAAGGGTGCAGAGACTTCCTCAGGGGAGATTTAGTTCTCAGCTTCAGTGGGGTCCTCCCACACGTCTCCATCCCAAGTTACAGGATGTCATTCTTTACCAATTAATGCCCATGTTTTAGCCATTGTCACCCTGAAGCTGCCACTCAAATTTTTGTTGAATCAGGCCAATGTTATAATGAGGGCTTCAGTTTGATTTTCTGCAACTTGAGCTCCGTGGCTGCTGGAGAAAGATTCTCTTCCAGCACATACTTAGAAACCTCTAGACTTTTATATGCATCTTGAGCCAACCAATTTTATCACTGAGTTCACTGCTTTCCTTTGTCACCTGAGATGCTAGCAGTTGGTTAATTTTATCATGGAACTCATTGTTTTGCCAATTTATCCAGAGATGCTAGGAGCAACCAACTAGCATAACCATTTTTCTTATTTTTTTCCCACAAATTGTCAAAGTTTCATATACAGTGTCACTAAATTCCTTGCTTCTCACAATAGGTCAATCAAATGCATTTGTCTAGATAAGTTTGTTAAATAGTTCACATTACAGGTTTTTACTGCTCTCCGCACTTCTAAGAGAGGCTTTAGTAACTGTATGTGTTGGCAATCAGAAAACCTGTTCAGATACTTCCTTCTTCCTCCTCCTTCTCCTCCTCTTTCTTCTTTTGGGTTTTTCAAGACAGGGTTTCCCTGTGTAGCTCTGGCTGTCCTGGAACTTGCTCTGTAGACCAGGCTGGCCTTGAACTCAGAGATCCTCCTGCCTCTGCCTCCTGAGTGCTGGATTAAAGGACTGTGCCACCACTGTCTGGAATGTTCCAGGCACTTAAAAAATTCATCCTTATACTTTTGTTGCTCTAGAACCACATTTAGTGCCAAAATATGTGGTAGTCAGGGTTCTCTAGAGAAAAAGAACTTATAGAATGAATCTATGTATATAAAATTTCATGTACTTTATGATTTAATTCCTAAAAAAATCATCACTTCAAACATGAGGAAACTGGAAGTCATAAAGCTAATGAAACTGGGGCCTAAACTCATGTTTTTGACATCAAGTTCATTGTTCTTTCTAATATATAATCCTGCTTCTCAATAAAGAGATGCTACTATCCTAAATCAACACCTTTATAATACATTGCTTTAAATATTTAAAATTTTCTTTTGATATCTATCTAATGAAAGTACATAGAGGATGTGATACTTATTATGAATAATATTTAAACAACTATAACTGACTTTTTGTTTCAGAAATATAAAAATTCCAATTTAAAATAAAAATGGTCATGAGGCAGTGCATGGTGGTACATACCTGTATCTCCAGCACCCAGGAGGGAGAGGAGAAGGAGGCAGGGGGATCATGAGTTTGAGGCTGGCCTGGACTACAAAAAAAGAAAGAAAAAAAGAAAAAAAAAGTTTGGGCAGTGCTCATACACATGAAATACATTTGAAGCAGTGAGAATATTCTCAGTGTAACGGTGAATCTGCCAAAGTCTCCACAAACCTCTTTCAACTGGATCATAAAAGTAGCCACTGTTCCTGAGACTGTCAAAGACGGATGGGAGAAGGTCAGCCAGGTACCGCTGTGCAAATGCACGAGCTGAGATCTTCTGTGACGTCTCAGTGTGCTTATTTACAATTTCCCACTGCTGTTTCTTACGGCGTTCCTGCCAAGAGAAAGATGTCATTGCATGAGGATATCTGAATATTTTGTCCTCTCAAGCACTAGTGAGGCTAAGGATGTGGAGGAGTGTACAGCTGCAGAAAGTGGTCAGCAAGGTGTCTGTCAAGGACTCAGCTNGATGAGCAATTAGTGGGCATTGAGTTTAGGAAGAAATAAAGGAACCTAAGGTAAAACTCATCTCCTGGCCCATTCTCATAATTTCTATGCTTAACTATGCATGCTGTTAAAAAGACAACAGCAGCTGGATTCAGTGGCACATACACACCTTTAATCCCTGTACTTGGGAGACTGAGGCAGGAGAATGGCAAGTTAAATGCTATCCTGAGTTACACAGGAAGACTTGTTTAAAACAACTANGATAGAAGATAACATGCATTTTTATTAGTAACATCCTAAGTAGCACTGATGAAATTTTATCCTTATGTATCTTCCATCAAAGAACACAGGCCAAGGATTTGACTTGTGTTTAGCTCCTCTGAATTAACAAAGCTGAGATGGCTCTGAAGATCATGGAAGCTTGTTTTGGGTGGTTGTCTCCTTTAGGTCACATAACACCCATAAAGCTAATGAGTGCTTTTCTATGTGCCTATATGGAAGTGGGAGCATTAACATATTTTTCAAATAATCTATTTTCAAGGTTTAAAAAAAGACACAAATCTAGATGACTTATATTCTAGAGTTTTTCCCATGACATATATATTTTTTGGTAAATTTTTTTTATTATTTCAATATAGCTTCTACAGTCAGTGTCTATTTTATATATGCAAGCAAAGATTTGCATAGGAACATTTCTCACTATGAGTCCTATGTTCTTCATGTAAATAATTAGTAATTTTGGAAGAAAATATAAAATCCAGTTGATTAAGTATTGAGTAGAGTTTTCCAAAACCGTACTTTTCTTCACAGTAATCTGGGCTCTTTGGGAAATCATTCTCATTGACTTAAGTATTCTGGCACTACTTTTTGTTTATTCAGTGTATAAGAAAGAGTGGCAGCCATTGTCAATACCAAAAAGAGCCTTAAATATGATTAAATATAGATTTGTCTAGATGTAGGCTACTGATACTTTGTTAAAATGAGTTATAAAACTTTCTTATTGAAGATTTATGGGAAGCCAGGGCCTGACCACCAAGAAAAAGACTTAGCATTCTCTCCAGGACTCTGCTGATTATCTCTAGTAACCCCCAGCACTCCCTACCTCTCTCCTTCATCTTTCTGCTACTGGATGAGGGCAAATCAAGGTATGTCTTCCTCTAGTGCTCCTTCCAAACTCTATTTAAGAGCACCATCCAGTTTGGACACATGTAACATAGGAACCTAAATTTCATTGGGAGCTTTTGGAAGTTGACTTAGATACATTAACAGAAGGTGGAATTTACAAAATGTAAGTCAATCACGAGAGATTTATCATCTATAGGGGAGACCTGAGCAACAAATACTGTAGGTCTTTTTCCCATGTATTTAAAAAGATCACTAGCTTCATGATATACTATATGTAAGCTTGAATGTGATATAGTAAGTAGCCAAAAGACTCAAGAACAACTTTGGGTACCATACATAAAGAGTGAAAGGCCCTGGGTTCATTCCCAGAGAAATAAGAAAGGAAGTAAAAGAGCAAGACAGACAGACAGACAGCTCCACCTTTTCTTCTCGGTGCCGTCTCTCTTGCTCTTCCAGTCGCTGTACTTCAGCCAGCTCAACGTTACGTATTTCCTCATATGCATACTGACTGGCCCGCAGGTTGGCCAGCTCCTCCTCTTCCATCACTTCCAGAAGGGCCTGTTCAATCGTCTTTCCCACCAGAACTTGTAACATTGGTTTGACTTCAAGGTCAAAGTCAAAGAGCTTAAAACACAAAAGAAAGCAAACAGGATTTTAATCTTGAACCGAATGTAACGAGAATGTAAAGGAGAATGACAACAGGAGATGGCTGTATTGTCTGNGTGTCAGACTCTGCACTAGCACTCTGTGTGTTTTCACTCTCAAAGCAACCAACCCTACAAAGCACACAAAAGAGCATCCTGATTATAGGCAAAAATCTATTAAGTTAAAATAATGAAAGAAATCTGTGTTCATCAATATGAACTCCAGTTCTCACTGATTTTAAGATAGAATTCTGAAACCAAAGGGAAATGTCCTTGTCTTTTATAATGTCTTTTTTTCTCCTAAACATTTATTGACTAAGGACCAAGGTTCACATCTGAAGAAACTCATGTCTAACAGTCAAAANTGTCTATGCAGTGCCTGAACACGGTAACTTTGTCTCCCAATTTTAATGAGTTTTTTCAAGTTCCTTTATCCGCACTTCTCTACATCATTATTCATGTAGTGTTGGAAGCAATCCAGCTAAATGTGCCCCCACTCCTCCTGTATGCTGAGTTCNGTGATGCTATTCAGNTTGTTCTGTTGAGTGCTGAGAGGACAAATGCTTTGCAGCTGTGGCTTCCTGGTGCCTGCTGACCTTTCCTTGACCCTGGGTGCTGAGGCATGTGGCAGGGTCATTCTCAGAGGGTATATAAGAAAGCTGCTTCTAGTCCCAAAAGGGAGATGCTTGGTGAATAAAGGTCCNNGATGCTTGCAATCTGACAGTGCGTGCTGCGTTCAATCCCGACTCCCTCCGCCAGATCCAGACTTGTGCCATGCCGCCGCGGCAATGTAGTCATTACCTTTTCTTCCATAAACTGACCCACTCATGCATTGCACATGGAGATGAAAATGTCATTCAGAATTTTTAAACCTATAGCACCTTTATAAAAGTTATGTACTGCACAAGTGACTTGAGTCACTGAGAGTNGAGTCTCTTATGTAAAGGTTAGTAGTCTTCCTTATTTGGTACAAATCATAGGTACATACATAAGTAAGTATGTAAGCAAAATGGAATGTGTAAAAATGTAATGATTTTATTTTTTAATCTGAAAGTAGGAACAATAAAAATTGTATACTTAAAACCATTTCTTGGCACTACAGGATAAAACCACTATAGGTAATATTAATATCTTGAAAGAAATCCAAAAAGTGAATTTGATTATGAAATGGCTTTTGCCTCTAGGAAGCTTTACCCGAGCCTAACTGTATGTCATCTCTGAAGGAAGAGGGAAGCCAGAAGGATGTACTGTACCTCTCCTTCTAGTATTTGAGTGGCCACATCTTTGCCAGTTTTGGCAGGAATGAAGAGTGGTGTTGGTGGTCTGTCCAGAAATGCATCTGTCTGGCATTCCATGTCGACTTCAATTATACGGTCAGCAATTTCTTCAAGGTATAATTCTAGGAAGAACATTATGTACAGTGGGCTTACAACTAATTATGGTTTATTTTAGACATACACATGTATTTGAAATGTCAGCTCATCACAAGTAAAATTAAGTTACCAGGCATGGTGACACATACCTGCAATCCCAGCACTTAGGACGCTGAGGCAGGGGGATCTCACATTTAAGGCCAACCCAGGATCCACAGTGAGTAAGAGATTGCATCTCTAGTAAATACAGGATTTGCTCTAAGTGGGTTAAGTGCCTGGGAATTTTAAGAATCATGCACCAAACCAACTTGCTCTTCGGTATTCTCTCTATGCATAGTTTAGAAACAGACACAACTAAATGTCACATTAATAACCTGGTGAGGCAGGGCAATGTGGCAGCACACAAGGAACTTGAACACTGGTGTCAAATGCTGACCACAGGATCCAGCCAAGACATAGCTCTCTGCCCTCAGTTTCTCAGCTGTAAAAAGGATCAAAGTTACTTNTCACACAGACTCTTTAACATAAGAGTCACAGGTAAAGGCGCAGAGGCAGCAGCAGTAAGTAAAAAGTAGGGGCTGTATTGTTTAATATTTCATTTGGAATGAAGCTCTGTGTCCAGTCTTCTGTGGTTATGACATCATGTGGCATCTACAAAGTCAATGCTTGAGATCCTCACAATCAAGTTACCAAAAAAAAAATTAATAAAACCTCTCCTATTTTGAGTTTACAGTTTTGTGTTGGCCACATTATAGCTTTTTGACACACCTAGGACCAAGACTAAGCAAGCCTTAGTTGTCAGCATCATATTGACATTGACTCATTCTAGGCTTGGCTCAAGGGCAGGGGGAAGTACTATAGTTTACTCTTTTTGATTTTACTCCAGAAATAACTTTGGTGAATCTGCTCATGGTCTGCACTGGATAGGAGACTCTCAAGTCACATCAGTCTATAGAAAACACTAAGTATTATCAGCTTACCAAGACTCTGTCAATAGGGAATGCCTTGCCCAGCATGGCTTGGTCCTGGAAACTTGAATAGGGGCCTNGAGGGAATGAAGAAAGGACAGACACACTGACACATGTACAGAAAAGCTGGGGTCAGGTGGGCCATGCCCATTCTGATGGAGTGGCAGCTGCTATCACAGCAACCCAGAATCTCAGAACATTTATTATGGACCGCATGGATCAGGGTGGGAAATGGTTCGCACATCTCTGTAGGAGGTGTCTGTAGGCAAGCAGTCTCAGGTTGTAAGCATCTAGGAGGAGAAATCTGCAGCTGCTAGTTCTTGCACACACTGGTCAATCACCTGTAAACACTCATACTTGCACACTGTCAACATTCACACTCAGACCAGTAGAAGGCTTTGCCAATTTCCTGTGGGTCTGAAGCATTAGTCCTTGACATGGTCGTGCCCATGTCAACAATACACATTTACTCAGAACTTCATCTGCTGTTTACACATTCACTGAGGGCTTTCTCTATTTACACATTCACTCAGGACTTCCTTTGCAGTTTACACATTCAGTCAGGGCCTCCTCAGCTCCCCATAATGAAAGTCTGCACAGCTGAGTAGAGAGAGAGAAAAGCAACAACCTTGGAAACTGCTTTAGGAGCATCTATGTGCAAAGTCCTGGAGCGCAAAGGAGAGAGAGGCCAGTGTGAAAGGCAGATGACTAAAGAAAGTGGGCTCACTCTTTCTGACAGACAAGTAAAATGTCCAGACAGAGCTGCAATGCTCTCCTGTCAAGTCTTGATGAAAAGAAAAGTGACTTATGTTGGGTTGTGAGTAATAATCCTACTTTGAAATTGTGCTGGCTAATTTTGTCAGATCAACACAGGAATCTGAGAAGCGGGAACCTCAACTGATAAAACGCCTCCATAAGATCCGCTGTGGGCAGGCCTGGAGAGAATTTTCTTAATTAGTGAGTGATGGGAGAGGGCTCAGCCCAGTGTGGGTGGGGCCATCCCTGGGCTGGTGGTCCTGGGTTCTATAAGAAAGCAGGCTGAGCAAGCTAGTAAGCAGCACCCCTCCATGGCCTCTGTATCAGCTCCTGCCTCCAGGTTCCTGCCCTGTTTGAGTTCCTGTCCTGACCTCCTTCAGTGATGGACTACAGTGTGGAAGTGTAAACCAAATAAACCCTTTCCTCCCAACTTGCTTTTGCTCACGGTGTTTCATCNTAGCAATAGTGACCTTAACTAAGACAGTCATACAATGTGGGGAAAAGGCTAGGAAAGAATTAGTACTCAGGAAACTCTTTTATCAAATCAAATCCAAATCCCTACTTCTAGCANTCCCAACATTGTAACAACATGTGCTCTGTGTATCTGTTTACTGAACAGACTTCCTACCANGTAAGTAGGGAGGGACTGACAAACACAGGAGGTCCATACATAATGGAAAGGAAAGAAAACGTAAGTTCCAGTGGNCTGACATGATGCCAGCGCCATGGTCATGTACCTGTCTGCACATCCACGTGCTTTCTGCCCTCCACGGGCTCAGGCGTTCGTGGTCTGAGCTGCTCTTGGGCTCGTTTTCTGGCAAGAGCCCTTCTCCTGGCCTGCTGTTGTCTCTGAAGCTCTACAGGATCAGGCTGTCCGGGCTGAGAGGGACAGACAAGGCTTAGAAATAGCAGACATCAGTTCTCAAAGCAGATAGCCGCTGCCACTCACAAAGCCATTCCTGGCTAGCACCGAAGCANGTGTCAGCTAACGCCTCCTGATGACTGCTGATGGGACATGGCCATTTTGCTGGAATGTGGTCAGGTGATGCCAAGCTAACAACAAATCCACACTGGACANATGGGTGCAGAGTCCTAGTGAATTACCCAATTTTCCTCAATCAAGTACTTTTACTGTCAGTCCCTCTGGTGCCTAGTATAATAGATACACTTAGTTTGTGACAGTAAACTTTAGTGGATANTTAAGAAATTGAAAACCACTAGGATTTTTTTTAAAAAAAGCCTGAATTCAAATAAATATATTTCCCTTAAAAATTTTATCAGTTCAAAGAGAAAACACCCTGAGTCCAAAGAAAGCTTCTTCTAGTACACAAAATAAGTTGATTAGTGGGCTGAAAACACTGCCTGTTTTAAGTCAAGACAATTATGAAAAGAAAAGAAAAATTGGAAAGTATTTTGTATGACAAATTTCAATATTTAAAATTTGAAATTTAAATAAATTTTAAATCTTGTGTTTAACTGTGTAAATTTGTGTATGAGCATGTTCATGTCTGAGTGTGGGCATGGAGTACGTGTGCTGAGGCACCTGTGTGAGTGTGGGCATGGAGTACGTGTGCTGAAGCACGTGTCTGTGAGTGTGGGCATGGAGTATGTGTGCTGCAGCACGTGTCTGTGAGTGTGGGCATGGAGTATGTGTGCTG
>LZPO01028327.1:0-15431 GCA_001675575.1 Neotoma lepida | reverse complement strand
CAGGTCCTTCACTTGTTTAGTTAGTGTTACTCCAAGGTATTTTATATTATTTGTGGCTATTGTAAAGGGTGATGATGTTTCTCTGATTTCTTTCTCAGCCTGTTTATCATTTGTATATAGGAGGGCTACTGATTTTTTTGAGTTGATCTTGTATCCTGCCACATTACTGAAGGAGTTTTTCAGGTGTAGGAGTTCCCTGGTAGAATCTTTGGGGTCACTTATGTATACAATCATATCATCTGCAAAAAGTGAATCTCTACTAACTTCTAACTACTTTATTCAGACCATTTATGTTCAACAAACTCATTGATAAGATCGTATCATATGATAGGGTGAAGGCTGCCATTTTTGTTTTCTATTTGTCCACTGTTTTAAATTTCTCTACATTCTTTAACTTGAATTTCTATGGGCATAGTAAGTACTTGTAATTTCATATTGACTTGGCATCTATTTCTGTTTTTCAGAGCTAGGAATCAAATCCAGGGCCTCATGCATGTTAGCCAAGTTGTATCTGTCATCCAGTTTTAAAATGTCTAACTTTCAGGGCTCAGTTACTCTTAGATGTTTTCAATATTATATCCCACCTAAATGGCCCCTTCCAGTACCACTGGTCAACTAAGACATAGGTCCACCTAGCCGGCCAAGCACTCTGCCTTCCCGCTGCTTCCTTTATGTGGGATTCAAACATTCACTCTGAATGCTGAGTGATCACCTCCTATCATAGCATGAACTCCTGGAATGAATGTCTTGAGCCCAAATAAATGGCTTGACACTGGCCAATTAAAGCTCCCCAGGGGAAACTTGCTAGCATAACAGTAGCGGCTTTTTCACTTAACATGTCTTCCTCTCCAGCTCCTTTCACGACTTTAATTTTTGCAAGTTAGATTTTGATGTGGCTTGGCGTGGATCTGACTTCTCCTTGGGGTTTACTTACAGTGTCCTGAATCTCTTGAATCTTAAGTCCATCACTAAGTTTGTAGAATTTTCAAGCACTATTTATTCAAACAGTTTCTTCCCCATGTGATTTATTTTCTTCTGAGTCACTAGTTTCTTCTGGTGTTGTCTTTGATGAACTACCGACTGTCAGTGAATTTTTATTCTGGTTATTTTAGTTTTCAGTTCTATAGTTTCCATTTGGTTCATCTTTATATTCTCTATTTCTCTGCTAAGTTGCTTATTTGTTTGCATAAAGTAGTCATAACTTTTCACTTCTGGTTAAAATAATTTTGATGCTTTATAATTCCTACATCTTATAATTNCTACATCCGAGTCATCACATATTGTCATCTTTATCTCATAAGAGACAGGTATCCTGGTTTTTATGATGAGTAACTTTCTATTGTTAGAGATTTGGAGCCCTTTCTTGTGAGACTTCAGGTCCTACTTAATCTTTTCAGGACGAGGTCATTCTTTTTGCACTAGGTGCATGTTTGAGGGGATGGGATCCTAACTCTCTGCTAGGCTCTACTGACACTGCCTTAACAGTACTGCTGGGGGTGTAGGTCTGCTGACTCTGGTGTTTGGGTGTGGCAGGGGGTGGGAGGGGCTGCAGCACCGACTGTTACCATATTGTTTCTCCTTGTCACTATTAGATAGAATAAACTTAGCTCCACACTGGTTTTGTTACCAGCACTCAGAAGAAGGAGGCACCAACCTGTATCATCTCTTACTTACCTACCTCACCTGTGGCTGTGAGGGTGGAAATTCNACTTCCTGCTCTACTTTTGTTGACAGTACCTCAACATGGGGAACAGGGTATATAGATTTGCACTCTTGCTGTGTATGTGGGATTTGGGTTGTCTTGCTCTGTATGTGGGGTGGGAATGCTCCCTATTCAGTCCAGCCTCACTGGCAATGTGGGGGAGGGACCGGCAGCTTTTCCTTTAGTGTCTGGCTGAGGGATGGGTCTGTAAGGCTACCCTCTTTCCCTTGGGGTTGTGCCTGCAGGTGGTATGGGCTTCTCTAGCATCCTGAGGATGGTGTAGTAGAGGCAGAAAGGAAACCTGGGAATACATGGCTGTGCTGTTTCTCAACTGAGTCTCAAAGTCTCTGGCCAGGCTGCAGCCTTCCATCC
This sequence comes from Neotoma lepida, assembly GCA_001675575.1. Classification (NCBI taxonomy): domain Eukaryota; kingdom Metazoa; phylum Chordata; class Mammalia; order Rodentia; family Cricetidae; genus Neotoma; species Neotoma lepida. The sequence goes on along the minus strand of LZPO01028327.1, from coordinate 13,357 downwards.
TCGAGTCTTTCAGGTTTCAGAATGTGTCTTAGGGGATTTTAGTCCTAACGAGGAGGAACAGGAAGTTTTAGGGCAGGTTTTTATATAAGGTGCTGATTATTTGACTAAAGAAGTTTTAAAAAGAGGATTATTTTCTTTTGTTTAGGTACATTGTGCTCACTGTACTGCTAAAGAAAGTGATGCACTATGTCTAGATCCCATGTGTGGATCTTCCTGCACTGGCTGTACCAAAAGTATCTAGAGAAGCTTGTTGAAAAATGCAGTCCACGGGGCTGGAGAGGTGGCTCAGAGGTTAAGAGCACTGACTGTTCTTCCCGAGGTCCTGAGTTCAATTCCCAGCAATCACGCGGTGGCTCACAACCATCTGTAATGAGATCTGGCGCCCTCTTCTGTATCCATAATAAATAAATCTTAAAAAAAAAAAAAAGAAAGAAAGAAAGAAAGAAAAATGCAGTCCTAATAGTGAGTCTCTGTCTCTGGGGAAAACAAAGCACAGTCTGGTGTTCAAGCCCTGCAGGTCCTGATGTAGGAGACTGGGGCAAGTGGCAAGGCTCAGACACATCTTTTTAATCAGTTTTCCAGGTGATGCTGACGCAGACCCAGGCATAGGATCTATTGCTTAGACTATAACACTCCACAGATGGCCATTTGCAGGGCTTACAGAGTTCTACTACTGTATGTGACATCTAAGCCAAGGAATCACTGCTAACTACTACGGTATGTCTCGCTCATCGCTGTCTCCCAGCTGTTCAGCCTAGCTAGACCCTGAAGCTCAGTGAGCACTTTTGATTGGGTAAAGAAAAGATGCACAATTCAGACTTTTCAATTAAATAATATCAGTAGTAGATGATAAGACAATCTAAACAAAACTAAATGTGTCAGATGCCAGCCAGAGCATGGCCTCACACTAGTGGTATCTGTGAACTGCTTAAATTGATCTGCAACAATTTAGTACAAAAATCCAAAGTCAAAGTTTAGAGACTTTCAGAGGGTCCACTAGGATCCTGTTAAATAAAAAATTAGGACTTATTTTGGTAATTATTTATAATTGTGGAAAATATATAAAATGTAAAAGTTACTACTTTTTCTTTTTTTATGGTGGGGAATATATTGGTTGGTTGGTGAAAGGATTCACCCTTTACAGCAGACTAAAGAAAACAGGTTATTTAGTACTGCAAAGAGAGCAGCAGATGGGGCAGAAACAATGAGCTGCCCACCACATCCACTGTCCTCAAGTATACAACTCCATAGTACTGAGCACAGCCACATGCTGTGACCATCACNGCTACTCACCCTCAGAACTACTTACTCTTCTCTAACTCAAACTCTGGGGCCCATCAAACAATAACTCCTTTCCCCTCTAGCTCCTGCAAGTACCACTGGACCCACATACATATGCACATACACATACATACACACATACACTTATACATACATATATACATACATACACACACATACATATGCATATACATACATACACACTTATACATACACATATACATACATTTGGGGGGCAGTGTTGGGGACTGAACTGAGGGCCTTGTACATGCTAGGCAGCTACTCCTATCATGGCTCACACCTCCAGCTTCTATGTATTTAAAAAATTCACTCTTCAAGTCATTTTTTATTTCATTTTATAAATGTTTTAGGTGACAGACAACTGACCCTTTACCACAGATAACATGAAAGCTGTATTAGACAACTGTCCTGGTTAGTTCTTACTATCGACTTGACACAAACCCAGAGTTCCCTGGGAAGAGAAAAGCTTACCTGAGGAATTACCCAGACAACTGGCCTGTGGTCTTGTCTTCACGAGACTGTTTTGACTAATGATTGATGTGAAGGGCCCGGCCCACTGTGGGCAGCACCATCCCTAGGCTGTGGAAGCTTGAGCTCCTGCCCTAACTTCCCTCAATGGTGGGTCGTGACCTGGAAGTGTAAGGCATCTAAACCTTTCTTCTTCTAACTACTTTTGGTAGTGGTGTTTGCTCCAGCAATGGAATTAAACCAGGACAACTACGCAGACTGCTTACCACCTGGCCTGTGGGCAGTGCGTAGGTGTTGCCTCGGATGATCCTTCTGTCATACATTATGTTTCCATAAGTCAAAGGCTCTTCAGCTCTGTAAAACAGAAAATCCTAAGTGAAAAGTATAGTATTGGAATCCATTAAGTGAACCTATTTCAATTTAATTTAAATTAAAAAATATTTTACAAGGGCTGGAAAGCTGGATTGGCAGTTAAGAAGACTTGCTCATCCAGAGGACCTGGGTTTGGTACCTGATACACACACATACACTCATATGCATACCCACTCATACACATAAAATAAAAACATNTAAAAATATATAAAAGAAAGTGTAGTACAGTCCATAAAATAAGGAGACAGATAGCTATTATTTATGTAGTAGTTACTATATGGCTGGACCTTAAAATTTTATTTATTACTAACAATAATTTAATGTTGGGAACTATTACTCCTGCTGAACAGAAGAAAAATGGAAAGGAATCTGCCCAGATTCCCCTCTTAGTAGGACACAGAGCTGGGCTCAGGCTGTAAACTCTTAAGACTGTTCAGCAGTCAGCATGGGCCCTGTGAAAAGGGCCCATGAATCNGAGTCTGTCCTAAAGAGACTAAAAAAAAAGGCCCCATTTAGGGATTGAAAATGTATATTTAATAAAAGAATCAAGTTTTAAAAAGAAAGTCAAACTTTGCATTGTTCTTTAAACCTAAAGGAACTGTCGAAATGTTGACAAATTTTGAATGTCAGGAATCATAATGACGGTGAAGAATTCAAATATAAAGGTGACTCCTGAGGGGTCCTTCAGTGAGTGCACTTCTGTTTATAGCGGTGAGGCCCACCCTCAGCCTAAACCCACGAGATGCTATCAGAAGCGAAGTGACCGAGTGGGCTGAGCTGCTGACACAGACTGAAGCCTCTCTTGACCACACAGGCATGTTTTTCTGTCCACGTTACTTGGTCTCAGGTTGTGCCAGCTCCTGCATGGGAGCACTCTTTTTTCTAGCCCCNGGTACTGCTTCCAGAGTTATTTCCCGGCTACTTATCTGTGGTGATATTGTGTTTGTGCTCTAACAAATAAAGCTTGACTGAAGATCAGAGGGTGGAGCTAGCCATTAGTTAGCTATAGAGGTCTGGAGGTCTGTACAGACAGGAAGTGATATGGCTGAGTGGAGAGAGNAATATATGGTGGGCAGAGACAGGAGCTTGCCCCCCTTTCTGTCTGAGGAGTCATGGAGGTAAGAGGTGAGTTTGGCTGCTCCTTTACTTCTCTGATCTTTCAGCACTTACCCCTATATCTGACTCCAGGTTTTTATTATTAAGATCAATTAGAATTCACACTACATCTGGTCCAACTTTGGTGCATGAATTCATGAAAAAGCCACTTGCCTGTGGCTTTACAGCACAAGCAGGGGATCCCTCTGGAGTCACAGCCTCGACAGCTAGGTTTTCCTCTCTTTTTTCCCTAAGCCTCTGAGTGAGTTTGGGATTTTTTTTTTCTGTTGCAACCTCTCTGCAACAAACACCACAGGCATGTGGACTCAATATGCTGCCGTCGTTAGCCCCTCCCCACCAGCCAGCTCTGCTTTTAGGCAGTTCCTGCTGCACATGTTTCTTCCCCACTATCCCCTGTGTGCGTTTTTCAGACAGTGGGTTCCCTTTCCTGGTGGGTTGTGGGCTTTCACTGGACCCCCTCCTCGGGCTGTTCCCACACTAGGTAGCTGCCTTGACACCTCCTCGGGCTTCTACTGTTCTACNCAGCAGAAGTCAGCCTCACACTTCACCATCATCTGAATTGTCATCATTGGCAGATTTGGTGAGACAATTGGGAATTCTTAAAGGGAGGAATTAGTTAAAAGAGGGAGTTTTTTTCCCACATTAAAAAATGGGAAACACCATTACAATGGAGGGAGTTAGGTCTCTGTATGATAACATGCTGGATGGTTTGAAAATTGAACAATTAAATGAGAGGATAATTAATAGGATTTATGTAATGTCAATTATAAACATTATTGGTTTATCATTAAAAAAGTTGGTTAATATGAGTGCTAAGATACAAGTTTTAGAAAAACTTATTAAAATAGATCATAGAGATATTCAGACCCAGACAAAGGAATATAAAGGAGAATAAATCTCAGTGTTGCATTATAAGATTAGAAAGAAACAGCCTAAGGTTTTCAAACAGCCAACTTTAATTTATCCAGTAACCTTACAGGAACTGCCAAATGATAGCTATCCCCAAGGCTGTATAAGAGCTAAATGGACTCCTGGGGAAATGTTAGATTTAAGGAGATTCAGGAAGCAATAGTCTCATATGGTATGCATTCACCTTTTGTGAAGCAGATGTTAAACTCGTGGTCAACTTGTAATATAATTATCCCTCAAGACTGGAGAGATTTGGTTACAGCAGTCTTGGAGCCTGGTCCTCAGTTACAGTGAAGGACCTGGTGGAAAGATGAGTCTAAGACCATTGAACAATGAAGTAGGGATAGAGGTATGGAAATCTCCCAAGACCAACTTCTTGGAGAGGGAGCTTATGCTAAAGTACAAAGGCAGTCTCTACATGATGACCACACCCTGGCTTTATGCCACACAGCAGCCTTGAATGANTGGGACAGAATTGAAGAAGTAGGAAAGAAAACTGAGTCATTTACTAAAGTTATACAGGGCCCCAAAGAAACCTTCACTAAATCTTACAAAGACTGACTTCAGCAGTGAATAGAATGACACCAAATTCAGAAGCTAGACAGATAATAATTGAATCTCTNGCTTTTGAAAATGCTAAAGCACAATGCAAAAGGGTAATTAGGCTGTTAAAGGCAAGATCAGCACCCATAGATGAAAAGATCTGAGATACAGTCAATATTGAATCTCATAACCATGATGATGCTTGGATAGGAGAGGTGATTTCCAGAAGTTTGATGAAAAATCAAAATGTCAAGTGTTCCAATTGCAGTAAACAAGGTCACCTAAAAAGAGATTGTAAACAGGGCATTCCTAGAAACAATGTTTTTTTCTAATAATCCAAACAGAACACCCCTTCCTTCTGGAGTATGCAGAAGGGGTGGCAAAGGCAGACATTGGACTAATGAATGCAGATTAACAAGGGACAAACAAGGTAACTCTTTGCCATTGGGAAATGCCTTGANGGGCCTCTCACAGGCCCCCATGTCAAATTCCGTTAGTTGTTTCCTATCATTNTGGAGGAAACTCCTTCCCAAAGCATTTAAAGAACCTAATGCCTATTGTAAAAAAACATACTGCTCTAGATGACAGAATAGCTTTAGAAAATAAAGCAAAAATTTCAGGAGAAACCATAAATCAAAATTGATAAAGATTAGATTTGAACAAGAGAGACCTCTTGATTAGAAGAGATGATAATTCATTAAACAGCGTGATCACTCAATCTAAACTAACTTATAAAACTAACAAATGCTTTTCATTTGATCAGATATAACTTGCCAAAAGGGAAACTCCCTGAAGTTAGGCTTGGGGCAGGGTTTTATTTTTGTCTTTTCAGGATAATGAAGGTATCCAGCGAAGGAATCTGAAGACCACTGAACAAATGAGACATGTGAAGAAAAAGGACAAATCATCCAGAAAAAAAATGTCCCAAGAAAAAGAATAAATTGGCCTATTAATATATCAATTTCCAAGAGGATAAAATTGCATATATCTTCCCAAATGGTTGTTTCTGCTTTTCTCTATAGACACATAATGCAAATGGTCTTTTTTGTAGTCCCAGTTCAATTGAAAATTAAAGCTGGCTTTGGAGTTGGAGCATGGCTCTCTCCTTCTCTAAACCCAAGTATGCCTGTTAAAGTAAAATCCAAAATCTCTGTCTCATATCAGAAGAGCCACCTGTTATGGGACAGAAGAAAAACCCAAATTAGGGACTATTCTATTGCCACTAATCTCATGATCCTTTGGTTTTAACTCTTTAAAGCTTTTCTTTTCTATTTTTTATGATTTATTTATTTATTATGTTAACAGCATTCTCCCTGCATGTATGCCTGCATGCCAAGAGAGGGCACCAGATCTCATTACAGACGGTTGTGAGTCATCATGTGGTTGCTGGGAATTGAACTCAGGACCTATGGAAGAGCAACCAGTGTTCTTTACCTCTGAGCTATCTCTCCAGCCCCTTTAAAGCTTTTCTTAAGGAATAAATATTATCTCAAAATTTATAAGATTAATATATATTTTAAACTTTTTGTCATGACATTAATGGTCATATAGAGTACTAACTAATTCTAGAAAAAGGCTTCATCTAGCTTCCTGTACATGATTTCAGGTTTGAGTCTTTATCAGGTAACTAGGAATTAAGTTTTTGTACTCTGGATGTACATAACAAATATTGATCCTTTAGCCTCTTTGAGATGTGCTGCATATGACATTTAAAATGTTTAAGTTTTCTTCAGTGAACCATGACCATGCCTAAAGTGACCAAAAGGAGGATGGGGCCCCTGATGATTCCATCAGGACTATGATAATGCCACTAAGCTGACAACCACCACCTAAAGATTTGCTTTGGACTACAAACTGCTCAGGACAATTTCAAGATGGCTAGCTGAGATGATTCAGCCTCATAGACTACTTTAGCTAGGACATGAAACGAGCCCTGCACTTTCCCATTATGCAGAGACTGGACAATAAATGATACAGCTACCTCTCCCAGGACTTGACAATTAACTCAAGTTTTTCTTTTTAGGATCCCCTAAAGATGTTGTTGCCCCCCCCCCACAGCAGGAAATAATTTTAAGAACACGATGCCTACATTCCTCAGAGGTGGGAAGGGTGGTTTTTATCTTTCAATGGGTTATGGATATTTGCATTTATTTAGGGTGGTTTATTACAAGTTGTTATTGGTAATGGTTAAAAAAAAAGCTGAACAAAGGAGATTAGATTCAGGGTTCTTTTTTTGGAAAAAAAAAGGGAGGATATAGAAATGATAGGATAAAAGGTAGATTATTGAATCTACTCTGAAAAGAAAAAAGGGGGATATAGAGCTAGGATAAAATGGTAGATTATTGAATCTACTTTTAAAAAGCAACTACTTGTTTTAAATATATAATATTCATATAGATCTTTGTATGTTGATACAAATTTGAGATTATTTTTGTTAGAATATATTGTACATACATTTCTACTCTTGTTCAAGGTATTGTACCTATACAGCTCACTTAACAATGTAATGCAAATTTCTAGTCCTTGAAAGTTATTATTACCAACTATTTAGGATAATAAAGAAATGTAGGTTGGTATTTAGTCACCCATTACAATCAAACTTGTCATATTAAGCATGCTTTCAAGGTCAAACAGATATATTTTAGATAGACAGATGGTCTTCAAATCTTCAGAGATTTACAGAATATGGCATTTAAGATGTTTTAATAACATATGTTCTTTTTTTTAAACGACAATGAGACATGTCTGCTCCTGGCAGCACCAATCTACTTCAGAGAAAATGATGGGCATCGAAGAAACTTCATATGGAGTTTACTTTCTTTGTGGCAAAAGTTAGCCACCGGGCAAGAAAGTGCCCCTGTCTCGACTGCTGACAGAATGCTGGACAAATTGGACAAGCAGGACAGAAAAGAAAGTGACTGCTGAACTTTGCCAAGACAAGGCAAAATTCTGCTTCACAGAAAATATTCAGATAGTCAGATATTCTAGGCCTATAGGCCAAAGATGGATGCCCCAACATTGCAGAGGAACCTTGGGTAACTGTCCAGGCAGTCAGCTGTTTCTGTCATTTCTCACAGTTTTTGGAAGTCACTTGCTTGCACTTCCTGCTTACTTAGGTTTTACTTCTCAGGTCTATGATGGTGTTGAAGACTTTATAGTTAAAAGTTTTCCTTGTTACCAGATTCAGAAAAGAAATTCACTAAAGAGGTGTAAAGTATATAGGGTTGAGAGACATTAAAATATAGTTTTGGTAATGCAAGTTAGAATAGAAAGTGAATTAGGTACAACCTTTTGGATTCACCAAGGTAGGACAGATAATGGAGTATTTTCTCTGAATTTGTCAAACGTTTATGGACTAGACATTGTTGATGTATTTATTACCTGTATATATTATATACAGTTATTGTACTTATTGCATATAGTTTTTCTTATATTAGCTATAATTTTTTATTTTAGACAAATCTTCTGGAGACAACAGGGGAGAATATTTCCTTGCCTCTTCCAGCCTCCAGAGGGTGTCCCAATTCCTAGGCATGTAACTTCCTCAGCAGCATTTGCCTCTATGATGGCTAATACCATCACTGTCACAGGATCTAGAATCAGCTAGGAGACAAACTTCAGGGCATGTCTACGAGAGAGTTTCTAGACTGGATTAACTGAGGTGAGAAGACCCACTCTGTGGATGGCATCATTCTACCATCTTGGGTCCCATACTGAATAAAAAGGAGAAAGCAAGCTCAATACCAGCCCTCATCTTTCTCTGCCTTGTGACTGCAATGTCACCANCACGCTACTTTCCCTGCTATGAACTGCATCCCCTTGAACCAGAAGCCAAAATGAACGTTTTGTCTGTTAGGTTGCTTCTATCAGGTATTTGATCACAGCCACCAGAGAGGAGCAACTAACAGCCCTCCTCTGGCCTCTGTGTCTGCCTTCTCCTTTTACTTGTATGGGCTCACTGAGATGACATAGCCCACCTAGACATTCAGGATAGCCTCCCCATTTGAACATCTGAAATGTAATTATACTGCTAAGTGCACCTGACCACACAAGGCAATGCATTCACAGGTTCTGGGGATCATGGTGAGACATCTCTAGGGAACCAACAACATTCTGTCTATCACGATGATGTTAAGCTTCATTTGATCAGAGTCAATTTTCATTTCTTTGTATTAAAAATACTTACTAGAAGGTTTCTATGCTCTTTACTAACAGATTTGTAAGAGGAGGATGTCATATTTTGGTTTGGGCACAAGCCTATAGGTGAATGTTACTGTGTTTATGTATTTGTGATTGCTTAACTATCAAATACATAAAATATGTACACACTGATACTCTTATCTGAAATACTTGGGACTACAAGTATTTTAGATCTTTTTCTCACAGTTTAGACTCACATATGACTCAAATGTAAACATATTTTATATATGCCTTACATACATAGCCTGGAGGTAATTATATACAATATTTTTTAGTGTACCCATATTCTGACTATGACCAGTCACATAATATCCTATGTGGAATTTTCTATTATGGCATCATGGCACTCAAAAAGCTTTAGGTTTGGGGACTAGAGATATGGCTCAAGGGTTAAATGTTCATACTGCTTTGGCAGAGGACCAGAGTTTTGTTCTCAGCACCTAGGTTAGACAGCTTACAACCCTCTGCAACTCCAACTCCGGGGGATCTGACTCCCTCTTCTGGGCTCCACCGACACCTGCACTCCTGTGGACATACACACAGAGACACTCACATATACATTTTTNAAAAAAAGCTTCAGGTTTCCAGATCAGGGATGCTCAAACTGTTAAAACTTCTGTGAGATTAGAAATGGCTCAGTGATTAAGAGCACTGGCTGTTCTTCCAGAGGTCCTGAGTTCAAGTCCCAGCAATCACATGGTGGCTCCCAACCATCTGTAATGAGATCTGGNGCCCTCTTCTGGCCTGCAGGCAGAACACTGTATACATAATAAATTAATCTTAAAAAAAATCTGCTTCCATTTGTCTCTGGATGAGGGTTCATGGGGCCTCCTCAGCTATTGGTCGACAGTTCATGTGTTTCCCCTAGTTTGGCTGGCCGTCTTTGTACACCTTCCTATCATGATCTCGTTGTCCCTTGCTCATAGAAGGCCCCCTCTCTCCCATGGATTGGACTCCCGAAGCTTGGCCTAGTGCCTGGCTGTGGATCTCCGCATCTGCCTCCATCAGTCTCTGGATCAGGGCTCTATGATGACAGTTAGGGTATTCATCCACGTGAATACTCACTGGAATATGCCAGTTCAGGCTCCCTCTGGATTATTTCCAGTAGTCTAAGGTGGGGTCATCCTTTTGGATTCCTGGGAACCTCCCTAGCATGCTGTTTCTCCCTATTCCCATGCAGAGATTCACAACCAGGCACCAGGCCGAGCTCCAGGAGTCCAGTTGTGAGAGAGGAAAGATTATATGAGCAAGGGACATGGAGATCATGATGGGAAAATGTACTGAGATGGCCAGCCAAACTAGTGGAAACGCATGAACTGTGGACCAATAGCAGTAGAGCCCCCATGGTGCTGAACTGAGCCCTCTGGATACTCGAGACAGTGGTTTAGCTTGAACTGTTTAAGGGGGCCCCCAGGCAATGGGATCAGGATCCATCCCTGGTGCATGAGCTGGTTTTTTTTGGAGCCCAGTGCCTATGGTGGGACACCGGGCGCAGCCTTGGCGCAGGGAGGAGGGCCTTGGACCTGCCTCAAGTGAAAGTACCAGGCTCTGGGGACTTTCCATGGGAGACCTTGCTTTGGAGGAGGTGGGAATAAGGGGGGTGGGTTGAAAGGGAAGGCTGGGGGGCAAGAGGAGGGAGGAAAGGAGGTTCTGTGGTGAGAGGGGGTTCTGCGGTTGGTATGTAAAATAAACAGAAAATTTTTTAATAAAAAAAAAGAAAAAAAATTTAAGGAATTTAAAAACTATATTTTTATCTTAAAAAAACAATAAAACCTTGTTTGTGAATGAGATAACTTGTATTCTAATGGTTTCTTTCAGTTTTACAATTTATTGTGCTACAAAAAGGCAGATACACCTTTGAACCTCATCAGGCTTGTATTAATCTTAAAATTTTAAGTTACTCTGAGAGAAAAAATGAGATAGTCCTATTTTTGTGTTGATGAAATTGGCTTCTCATACCTAAATATAAAACTGGGATTCAACCCAGTCATATACCTCATCAAGATAATCTGTAATCTTGACTCCCTTTACACATTGTTATCCAATCTAGCCAAGTGTTATCTGTAGAAGTTATTTGCTATGGTCAACACAGAAACTTTTGAACAAGATTGGACTAAGGACTTTGTAGAACAGAGGCGTTACATAGTCACTCACCAGAAAGTTTAGCTAATGGCATTCCCCTCCATATAAGTGTATCAGGGAAGGTAATCATTCTCATGGTAACAGTCTCACGTATTCTGGTTTGTAAGTAACTACATTCATGAAACGTTTTACTAAGGTTTCTGCATTACTCTGATACACTGATCTATTAGTCAGCACATTACTTCAACATAAAAATGAACTAACTATAAGAAAAAATACAGCCATCCTACTGTTTCTAACNCTGAGTGAGCTAGGATAACAGGTTTGTGCCAGGCCTGGCCAAGAGTTATAAGTGTTCAATCACCAATTTCCATTGAGAGCCTGTGTGGCAGGCAAAGTCCAAAGTGAACAAAAGTTGCAGAGACCCCTGCTTCCATGAAGCTCTCACTCTTACGTCCTGCTATTCCAAAACCTGAAGCTTATAGAAAGAACTCTAAGAGAACTATAAACTCTGTGGTCTTTATTACATATACAGGCCTGAATACTGCAAATATTCACTAGAGTAACAATGTTTTGTGGTCCTGCATGGAAGGCTAACCTAATTCCACCCAGACTGGTGTGAAAAGGGCTTTATGTGCCTGACTCTTTCATTTGGTCCATGCTATTCGTGTACTACTCCTCTGTGCTTCACCTGTCTGCATGGAGTGATGAAACCAACTTGGCAGAACTGTGGATTAATAACAATAACACCCCTTCGCCGTGTGGTGTTTGGTGGCGGCTGTCTATAACCATTCGTGNACAGGTCATGGCTCAGGCCAGCTGTGNTTCTGTGTAACCACATAGTTGTATTGTTTGGGGGCAGGGGCTTTGACTGCGTGTAGACGAGGAAAAGCAGATGGGATGCAAAGCGGAGACCAGACAGGAGTTAACTTGGGTCACTCACGGCTCCAACAGGCTGTATCGGTAGCGGCGGCGCTGGCAAGGCACGGCCCGGGGCTTGCTGGTGTAGGTGTAGGTGCTGGAGGCCTCGGCCTTGCGGTCTGTCACCGCCGACGCCATGTCGGGGGTCGAACCACCACCACCCCTTCGGTGGAGGCGGGCTCTGAGGCAGGTGGGGGTTAAGAAGTCGTGGGAGCCGGAGACGTGTAAATAGTGCCAAGGGCAGGGATGCCACGACGCGCGTGGACGCGGCTCTCGGGGAAGCGGGCGCGACGCGAGAGGACCTGAGCAGCAGGGATCCGCTACTCTAGGGTTGCTCCGGGTAGCGCGGAGCGAGTCTGCCGCGCCAGCACCGGTTGCCGAGCAACGCGAGGTTCCGCCTGGAAGCTGGAACTCCAGGCAGTTCCGGCCCGACGGGTTCCCAGAAGGACCCGTAGTAAAGGGCACTTCCGGCTCTTGACCCCGCCCACCTGCTGGGCCTCCGGTGCGCCTGCGCACTGGCCGCTTCTTGCCCGGCAGGGCCGCCACGGTCGTGTTGGCGGCGGCGATCCGGGCGGAGGTAACGCCGTCTGGCCCGGCTGCGGGGCGCCGCCTGGCGGGGCTGCTGTCAGCGCCATTCTCGCAGGCCCACGTGCTCTTGGTGTTTCCCGGGCGTCCTGGGTTGTTTCTTCTCTTGCCACGCCGCAGCGCTCCCCGCTCCCCGGATGGTGACACGCCCTTGGCACTCGGGCTCCCAGCTCTGTTACGCGCTAGGGCAGGGGCGGGCTGTCTCCTGTTTCCCAGCTCCTCCTCCGCTCCCTGGCGTGATTTCGTACCTGCCTTCTGCACTCACCGCTCTGCGCCAGCGTGTTAGAGGACCTTTGGGCTCCCAGAGCGACTTGGGCCACCCTTTAGACACTTTGGAAAAGGGCTGGGCAGGTTGTTGATTCAACAGGGTTCCCTGACGCTTTCATCCTTCAGGCACCCAAGAGCGGAGCGTTTTAGAATTAGTTTTAGAACTAGAGATGTTAAAATCTTGTTTGTGAAGTGTGTGCATCCCTTGTGGTTAATTACTTGGGTTTGCAGTTACACCTTCAACGCAGCTAATCGCTGTCCAGGTGTTAATCGCGCTTCTGCAGGGTACCAGCCCAGCAACACGTGGGCAAATTGTAGTTTTTGTGCGTGCATGTTGTTTTTTTTCCTAATCTACAAAATGGGAATAATAGAATTTANCTCTTTGGATTTGTGGGGATTAACCTGGTAAATGTAGTTTACAGTTTAAAGTTGATGGTCACCATTGTTAAGTAATACTATTAAAAAAGGTTATAAGTAAATGTTATAGACAGAGACTGCTTAAGACTTTCGATCTGACTAATTTTGAGGAAACTTTTGAGAAAGTCACATTGAAGTAAGTGGATATAATGCTGAGGTTAGCTTAAAAGGTACC
>LZPO01028326.1:8130-26146 GCA_001675575.1 Neotoma lepida | reverse complement strand
AGACAGACAGACAGACAGACAGACAGACAGACAGACAGACAGACTTGGGAGAAACAACACATCTGTAACACCTTGGAAATTCATGATTACCAAATATCTAAATATGCTATTGAAGTATAATCAATGCCATTACCTATGAATCCTGTTGTCATAGTCAAGGAAACACTTTTCCCTGCTATTCTCCATCTAGTTTGCCCTGTTTAGCTGCTGGAACCTTGTTTCGTGCTCTTCTAATGTAACAGGATTTTCTGCTGTTTTGTTTTAAGATAGTCTGATGAAACCCAAGTTGGTCCCTATGTCAATATGTAGCCAAAGTTGACCTTGAACTCCAGATCCTCTTCTTCCATGTCTCATCTGCTGGGATTACAGCTGAGTGCTACCATGCCCAGTGTGAACATTTGTGGGGATTTCAGTATCGTCTTGGTGTCCTTCAAGAGAATTTCTATTATGTGTGAGTTCCTTGTCCTGGTACTGCTCTTAAATTATAGCTGAATGTATGTATACATATGTTTGCAAATAATAAATGATAAAAAGTGTTAGAATATGGAAAGCAATATGAATTCCCTATAATTTGTCTTTAAAAACGAGCACCATATAAAACTCTGTAACTAATAATTTCCATGTCCACACTTGAACACTGTAGGATTTTTAAAAGATAATTAATTGTGTGTGTGTGTGTGTGTGTGTGTGTGTGTGTGTGTGTGTGTGTTCAGAGGACATTTGTAGGAAAGCATTTTGTCCTTTCACCTCTTATCTCCTGTGAATGGCTGTAAGATCATCAGATTCTTAGCAGCATGTGTCTCTACCTGGTGAGCCATTTACTGGGACCATTAGGGGTTTAAGAGAGAAGAATTTTAAACATCCAGTGACTGAACATGGATCCTCTAAAATCCTGCATTCATAAACTTGCTGTGTCTGAGACAGAGATGGTGTATGTCACAACTGTGAAGAAATTCATTATGTAAATCAGAAAATATTTCAAATTTTAAATAAAATAATTACCTTAGAAGTGATATATTCTCCATGTTGTATTGAATACTGTGGTAGAAATATGTGTTATACTCAATCTTCATGTCTGTCACTAAAGAAGACATTGTATGAGTTTATAACAATCATTTTAGGGGTCAGCCAGGTTGCCCAGTGGGTTAAAGCACTTGCTATGTAAGGTGACAGGCATACTTCCATCCTTAGAATATGTGTGAAAGTGTAGAGAATAGACCTTACAAAGTGTCCTCTAAATTTCACATGTGTAACTTGACACAGCCTCCCAATAAGTGCTCAAATAATGATGATGATGATGATGACAGATACCACAGGTCAAACTGTTCTAAAAGGTGAGGTAAAATAGCTAGTAAATGCCTATGCACTTGCTTAGAGAATTCCACAAAGCATTGCTTGGTGAATATGTGTCATTCTGAAGTGTCCTGTGCAATTAATTCACAGACAAGGTTTTCCAATTTGCCATTGAGACATAGATTTTTCTACAACGTTTTGAATTTCGGAGATAATTTCACATGTTTTTCACCTTTTTACTTATGATTATCTATCCTGTTCTTTCAAGTACACCTTCAATGACACAGCAAATTTAGAATGCTGCAGCTAAAACTTATCATGGCACTTACCTAATACTTCGCTGTAAAGCTGATTCCTCTTCTTCTCATTAAATGTTTGGAACCAAAAGTAAAACAAAGCACACAGATTACATTTTGCACCCTCTCCATGAATGTCATTCGATCAGTCAATTCTGACAGAGCAACAGGCACATAGGAAGGAGGCAGTGGGAGTCCTCCACTGTACTTCTCATATGTGGATCCAGGAAAGAAGCGGAGACTGTACACAAGTGGTATCTTGAGGATCTCAGCCAGCAGGTCACCACAGGGTGCGAAGGGATCTGCCACCATGACGTCAAAGCTTGAATTGTGTAGTTTTGTCATCAGTTCCTTGTTAAAAACTGCATCTTTGCAGAGACTCTCAGAAAATTCTGAGCCTAACCAAAAAAGTTCTTGCAACATTAAAAAATATCTCCAAAATGATTGCTTTGGCAGCTCATAAATTTCTTTCCTGAATGAGTCCATGAAAAGTTCCTCCAAATCAGTTATGGAATAGGATGAAGGGTATGTCTCAAACTCAATAGTGGATGTGTTGTCAACCTCATAAGAAAAGGAAGCTGAGGGTCTCAGAACAGTCACTTCATGACCTTTCTTCACAAGTTCATCTAGGATTGTCCTTAAATTGAGCCAATGGCTGAATTCCACTGGCCACACCAGCACCTTCCCACCACTCCCAGATTCAAAGAAGCCACTCAGCTGTAGCAGGATCAGGGCTGCTGCCATTTTCACAGACATCTTGGTCAAGTTCAGAGCTGCCTCTCAAATGGTGATTGCTCAACTTGCAGATACAGAAAGAGTAATAATCAATTAGTTAAAGTATAACGTGTACCGACCAAAGCAAATACACATGGGATAGTCACAGCCACTGGACCCCAAATGCAAAAATCAGGAGGCAGATGTGAACATGTGAAATAAGTCCCGATTATCAGTGACCTTGAATGAGTAATTTATCTTTGATATGTTAGGATTTTAAAACATTTTGAGAATAGTGAAAATGAGCCTTGTGCTGGGCAGTGATGTTGCATGCCTTTACTCCCAGCACTAGGGAAGCAGAGACAAGCAGATTTCTGAGTTCAAGACCAGCCTGCTCTACAAAGTGAGTCCGGAACGGCCAGGGATACACAAAGAAACCCTGTCTTGAAAAATCAAAAGCAGAGAAAGAGAGAGACAGAGACAGGGACAGAGACAGAGACAGAGACACACAGAGAGAAAGAGAAAATGAACTTTGTCAAATAATATAGATTGATTCAGAGCCTGAAATACAGACAACACTGCTGAGTCATATTTTTTTCTATCACAGTTCAGTGACTTTTCCCATATGAATGTGTATGATTTGTTAATCATGTGTCACATAACTTGTCAACTTTAGATGAATAGTCCAGAGCTTCATAGCATAATCTCTGAATTATAAATCAACCACTATAATAAAGTTTAGAGAAGTACAGTATCCCAGATATCTGGACTGTATTTTACCCTTTACACTTGATTCAGTCTTTGCCAATTCCTTGTCTACTTTCTTATGGTATGATTTCCTTATTTTGAGCATATCACATAAATTGTATTATAATATAGGTGATATTTTGGATTTGACTTCAATATTTCTGAAGTTTTTGAGGACTCTTTATGTTATCGCAGGTATGTGAATTAGGTCTGTGTAGTCATCAAACCTCATTTTGATATGTGATAAGACCACACTTGTCTCTTCATTTCTGAATTGATTCGTTTCTTTTTATTGTTCCCCTACATTTTTTCACTATAAATGTTAATGGTATTTTATTAAAAATAATTGTATTCATACGATATATTCTAATCATAGTTTCTTCTCCCTCATCTCCTACACATCCTCTCACCTCTCCATCCATCCAACTCTAGTATTTTTTTCTCCCTTAAAATACAAACAGGCAAACAAACAAACAAACAAACAAACAAACAAGAACTTTAGGAACAAAGAAAAGGCACAAGAAACATACCTCCCACATAAAAATACCAAAGCAGAAACTATATATACACAATGACCATAAGATAAAAGAAATGTCAAAACAAAACTATATGAGACCAAAAACAAAAATACATTACAAAAATATCATGGAGCTCATTTTGTGGTGACCATTTAGTCCTGGACATGAGGCCTACCTTTAAGTGTCATTTTACATATCCAATGAGATTACAATGTAGAACATCAATTTCCTCTTTGAGATCAGTTGTCAATTGGAGATAGCTTCGTGGTTAGGAATAGGAACTCATACCCACTTCTGTCTCTTCACACTGAGATCCTGTTTGGTTTGAACCAGCACCTGTCTCATGTATACTGCCACAGTCTCAATAATTTTTAACTTCCTTTTTATTTATTCTTCATGTCTTTCACATCATACATGTAGATCCCATTCATTTCTTGTCCCTGAATATCTGCCCTCTGCCCTTGCTGCCAACCCCCCCCCCAACAAATAAAATTTAAGAGGAGAAAAGAAAAAAAGGAAAAATATCTCATCATGAAGCTGTTGTGTGACATGATGTGTCATGCTGTAAACACTTTTGTCCATATATCTTTACTTGTGTTCATTGCAAAGAGTCATTGGTCTGATTTGAGGTCTCTGGTTTTTACTATACTATCAATGCTGGGCCCTCACTGGAACTCCTCTTGATTATCCTGCTGTTGTCCTGTGTTGTGGAAATCCTACAGCTTTGGGTCTGCAGGATTGGTCCCCTCACGTGCTCCAGAAGGTCACAGATGTGGTGAATATTGGGTTGGGCCAACCTATAATCCTGGTTCTGGGCCTGGGTAGTTGGAGGGTTGGTCAGCCCTCCAGCTCTCTCTTGTCCTCACCACCAGGATGAGCTCTCCTGCATTGCCTTGGTGAGTTCACCCTTCACAGTGATGAGCAAGGGGCGGAGCTGGTTCTCTGGTTTTCATGTCCTCATGGTCAGATATCCCACACTTACCCCTTTAGGGCCAGCTCTAATGTGTTGCCCAGGCAGAGAGTAGGGGCCACTCTCCCAAGTGCTGCACCAGATGAGGAACAGGACTAGCTCTCCTGCTTTTATGACNTGAGGGCCAGCTCTCCCACCTGCCTCAGGAGTTAATGGGGGAGGGGTGGTGGACACATGGGAGGCAGGGGCACTGGACCTCTCTCTCCTGCCCATACTGCAACATGACAGAGGAGTAATAAGGACAGCTCTCCCATGCTCATAACTTCAGGGCTGGCTCACCCCCAGCTCTGACAACAGGATCTACTCAATTTTGCTGCCCAGGTGAGGTGCAGGGCCTGCTCTCCTGAGTGTTGCAGCTGGTGACAGGCAGGGACAGCTCTCTTGCCCTTATGACCTCAGGACCCTTCCTCCAACCAGCATCCTGTGTTTATGGGAGGAAGAGCAGGAGAGCCTCTGTAAATTTATATGTACTAGTTTCCTAGTGTGTCTGGAGTCGCTGTTCTTTGGTGTCTTACAGTCTTATCACACTTAGGATTGAGTGTTCCAAAGTCTTTCACTCTCTGCATATTATCTAGTTGTGGTTCTCTGTATTAGTTTTCATTCACTACAAGACAAATTTTACCTGATGATGGGTGAGTAAGACACTGATCTATGGAGATAGCAAAAAGTCATTAGAAGTCATTTTATTCCTACGTTCCTTTAACTATAGTATTTGGTTATTGCCTAGGCCCAGGGCCAATCTAGTTTCAGGTTCTCTATCTCATGAAGTGGAGTGTATATTGAATCACAGTTGTTGGTTGCTACCACATTTGTGTCCCTGTTGCTCCAGTATATCATGCACTTAGGTCACCTCTGTAGATTTAAGAATTTATAGCTGAGTTGGTGGTTATATTTCTTCCCTGATAGGTTGTACCTTTCAGTACCATGAATACTGGACAGTAGGGGTGAAGGCTCTAGGTAGGCACTAACTCAACTTCTCCATTTTCAATGAGTTAAATAATTGTGGTCTTCCGCAATAGGGCCTTACCACCAGTTCATGGGGAGCATTCAATAGTCTTGGCAATAGTCAGAGTTGTTTAGGGATTTCCATGGGGCTCCTTCGGCTAACAACTCAATTAGATATAACCCATTCATGACACTGGAAGTTTTTGTTTTTGCTGGAAGATGTCTAGTCTCCCTAATTCTTTGGTAATTCCACTTAGATTACTTCCATATTTCTATTCTACCTACAATAAAATGTTTCCATACAGCCAGACAAAAAGTCCTTAGATTTGTTATTTCTCCCTCTATTCCATTAACCCCTGTTGTGGTTTGAAAGAAAATGACGCCCAATGGGGGTGGCGCTATTAGGCTATTAGGAGGTGCAGCCTTGCTGGAGGAAGTGTGTCACTGTGGTGGTGGGCTTTGAGGTCTTTTTCTCAAGCTTCATTCCGTGTGACAGTCAGTTGACTTCCCATTGCCTACAAGATGCCATGTTCTCAGCTCCAGCACCATATGTGCCTGCATGCTGCCATGTTTCCCATCATTTTGATAATGGACTGATCTACTCAAACTATAAACAAGCCTCTCCAATTAAATGTTTTCTTTATAAGAGTTGCCATGGTCATGGTGTCTCTTCACAGCAATAAAAACCCAAACTAAGTCACCTGCTTCTTCCCAACCTCTTCCTCATTTAATCCTCTGCTTCAGTCTTTCCACTGTCTCTCCATAACTATATACTGCTGTGGGATAATGCTCTTGAACATTGGTTTAATAAAATGCTGATTGACCAGTAGCCAGGCAGGAAGGATAGGCGGGGTAAGCAGCCTAGGAGAATGCTAGGAAGAGGAAAGGAGTCAGTAGTTACCAGCCAGACACAGAGAAGAAATATGACAAGACAGAACTAAGATAAGGTACCAAGCCATGTGACTAAAAAAAATAAGAATTATGGGTTAATTTAAATGTAAGAGCTAGTCAGTAATAAGCCTGAGCTAATGGCCAAGCAGTTATAATTAATATAAGCTTCTGAGTGATTATTTTGTAAATGGGCCACGGGACTGCAGGGGCCTGGCAGGACCAGAGAAACCTTCTGGCTACATTTGGCATACCAACATGGGGCTCTTGAATTTCTATAAGGCCTAGAAGAGTTTAAAAATGGCTTCTAAACACACAAAAAGAGAATCAAAAACAGCTTTCTACTTTATGTCCCATGCGGGCCGAGATATAGAGATGTCAAGGTACAGAGATGCTGTGGTGTGCGGACTTGAGCTACAGTATGGTGGGTTCACCGTGTATGGGTTTGAATACAGCATGGTGGATTCCTGTCACTGTACACAGAGGTGTCTCCAGGCTGCATATCATGGTGCGTGGTGGATACAATTAAATAAATAAATAAATAAATAAATAAATAAATAAATAAATAAATAAATAAATTAATTAAAGAAGTTTCTGGGCTACATGCTTCTTGATAGAGGCATAGACCTTCTGCCTCCCAGAGTTGGTGGAGAGCATGGCCCCAGAGCTGGCTGTGAATTACCTCTGCCATCTTGGGAAGCTGAGGTGGAAGGAGTCAGCAGCAAAGGTGGCCACTTCTGACCTAGCCACACTGCAGTTTAAAGCAATAGATACATAATAAACAGATTCAAATGGTATAAACCTTTAAATGGTTTACATTATATATAAAGATGTACATAGACTTGGAAGAGAGAGGAAAAGGAAGACAGACATATATAAAGAAATAGTTTCAAAAAATAGTCTTTAAAAAAACAGTGAAAATAATATAAAAATAAGCCACATAAAAGTGGAAATCACACACAGAGGCTGGATTGTAGTGGGCAGCAGTTCCAACTATGACCTGGAAGCATAACCCTTACTGAGGCTTCCAGTAACTGCCATGCCTACCTCGGACCTTCCCCAGGGGCAGAGCCGAGAGGGGAGCTGTTAAAACTGAGATCAGTCTGCCGGAGCTTGGTTCCTGGATCCTGGACATTGGAGGGTGGACCAAGCAGAGTTATCCAGAGAACACCACTGGACTGCACCTCACCTCTTCTGGACCCTGTGACCAACCCCTTTACTTACTGTAAGTTGCCCTAAATCCCTAAATAAGCCTTCTGTTAACTACGTAGAGTAGCCTTAATAATTTCCCCATTACTGGATTTTTAACTGCAGAAAGACATCTGATTTTAAAGACTGCTGAATTAAATATATATATATATATATATTAAAGGTATCTTGATACATTGCTTTGGAAAAGAGCAATGTATCAAGATACCTTTGTTAAGAACTTGTGGATGGCTTCCAGGCTAATATGGTTTGATCAGCCAAGACCCCCTGAAAGGTTTCCAAGGACACCATGGCCCAGATGATCCAACATCCAAAAATAGCTTCAAGGCAACTGGCTCAGACAATGCAGCTACTACAAGTCAAGACTTGACTATAATCCTTAATTTTCTCAGGATCCCCACAAGATTGCCAGCAGCCCCATCCAGCAGGAAGTAGCATGAAAAGCTATGCCCAAATTTCTAAAATATTGTTTATAAATGTTTACTTTTATTTGAAGGGGGTTGATTATAAATACAATCTCTTTCTAAAGAAGAAAAAGGGGATATTATAGATATGATAGGATAAAGAATAACAACTTTTTAAAAATGTTTTACACTGCTATAGATTTTAGTTTATTATAAATTTAAAGTAAATTTTGTTATACTATATATATTTCTACTCTCATTCAATATATATTATGTTTATGTAACTCATTTAAATTATAATGGATATTTAAGAAATACAGATTAATAAATAGTCTTCTCTGATAGTCAAACTTATATTCATGTTAGGATTTCTAGGTATACATAGATATATTTCAATTAGGTAGGTAATCTCCAAACACTTCAAAGACCTACAGGATATGGCATTTAAAGTGTTTTAAAACCTTAGACTTTCTGGACAATGAGACATGTCTTCTCCTGGCAGCACTGATTTACCTCAAAGAGGAAGATGGGCATCTAAGACACTCCACATGGAATTTATCTTCTTTTTGCCAAAAACAGCCATTTGGGCAAGGAACTGTTCTTGCTTGGACTGCTTGACAAAATGTTGTATCAACTAGACATACAGGACCCATGGAAAAATGACCACTGAATTTGCCAAAATGGTACAAAATGGTATTTCAGGTTCCTGCTTCGCAGAGGAGACTGCCAGACATTCTACAGGACACAGGAAAAAGTGATTGAAAAACTCTAGGCTTATAGGCTGAAGATGGATGCCCCAACATTACAGAAGAACTTTGCGTGACTGTCCAGGCAGCCAGCTGTCTCTGTCACTCTAGATTTTTGGAAGTTGCTTACAATGATCTTCTTGCTTACGTAGGTAATATATCCTTCTGAGGTCTTTGATGTAGTTGAAGACTAGACAGTTATAACTACAATTTTCCTTAGTTGTAATAAAAGATAGATTAGATATGAAACTTTAGACTCACAAATATAGGATAAATATATTATTTTGTTTGAATTTGCCAAATATAAATAGACTAGATATTGTAACTGTAATTCTTGCTTGATAACTCTTTTGTTATATGTTATTTTACTAGGCTAAAGTTAAGACCTTCCTTTTTGATTAGACAGAAAAGAGGAAATGCTGTGGGATAATGCTCTTGAATATTGGTTTAATAAAATGCTGATTGGCCAGTAGCCAGGCAGGGAGTATAGGCGGGGCCAGGAGCCTAGGAGAATGCTGCAAAGAGGAAAAGTGTCAGGAGTTGCTAACCAGACACAGAGGAAGCAAGATGACAAGGCAGAACTGAGAAAAGGTACCAAGCCAAGTGCTAAACATAACTAAGAATTATGGGTTAATTTAAATGTAAGAGCTAGTCAGTAATAAGCCTGAAGTAATGGCCAAGCAGTTATAATTAATATAAGTTTCTGACTGATTAATTTATAAACAGCCACAGGACTGCAGGGGCCTGGTGGGACCGGAGAACCCTTCCAACTACAATATACTGTATTTCCCCTTCCTTGGAAAATCCTCTCCTCCCCACCTAGTCTCTCACTTTATACCTGACCTCTATGTTTTCACACATTGTAGCATGTCTATTGAAAGCTTTAAAGCTAACATACATGCAATATGTTTTTTTGCTTTTATTTGTGTTTGATTCTGGGTTACCTCACACAATATGATTTCTTCTAGCTCCATCTATTTACCTATGAATTGCATAATTTTATTTTTGATTTTTAAAGGCTGAATAATATTACATGTGCAAATGTGCCATATTTTCAGTATCCATTCATCTGTTGATGAATATCTAGCCTGTTTCTAGTTTCTGGCTACTATGAATGGAGTAGCAATGTCATGAATGAGCCAGTGCTTCCTTAAGGATGTAGAATTCTTTGGGTATATGCCCCCGGGAGGTACATTTGAATCATGCGGTAATCGGTTCTTGAGGAATCCCCACACTGACTTCCATTGTCCCTGTACAAGTTTGCATTCCTACCAGCAAAGGGTGACAGTCCCTTTTCCCCAGATCCATGGCAGCATGGATTGTTGTTGATTTTAGCCATTCTGACTGGTTTTAGATGAAATCTCAAAGTAGTTTTATTTTCCTTTTCACTGATGACTAAGGCTATTGNATGCTTCTTAAATTGTTTCTCAGGCATTTGTGTTCAATCTTTTTTGAGAATTCTCTGTTTATTTCTGTACCTCATTTTTAATTGGTTATTTGTTTTCTTGATGTTCAGTTTCTTTTTAATTCTTTATGCATTTTATATATCAACCTAGTATCAGATGTCTCATCACTAAAGACCTTTATCCATTCTGTAGCCTGTTGTTCTGCCAGAATGGTGATGTAATTTACAGTACAGTGTCTTTCCAGTTTCATGAAGTCCATTTATTAAGTGTTGGTCTTACTGCGTGTGCTGTCAGTGTCCTGTTCAGGAAGTCTTTTTTTGCCATTGAATTCAAGACTGTTCCCTACTTTCACATCTATCAGATTCAGATGTTATGCTTTATGCCTAGATTCTTGATCCATTTGCAGTTGAGTTTTGTGCATGGTAATAAATATGGATCCATTTACAATCTTTTACATGCAACCAATGAGTTTGACCAGCAGCATTTGTTTAAGATCCTGTTTTTTTCCCTTTGTGTGCTTTTTTCTTCCTCAAAACTGGTGTTCTTAGGTGTGTGGACTAGTGTTTGGGTCTTCAATTTAATTCTATTGATCAATATGACTGTTTTTATACCAGTACAATGCTGTTTGTATTTCTATAGCTTTATAGTTAACTTCAAAGTGGGGATGGTGATACCTCATGTAGTTCTTTTATTACTCAGGATTGTTTTAGCTATCCTGTTTATTTTTGTATGTGTGTTTCCATACAAAGTTGATAATTGTCCTTTGAAATTCTGTGAAGAATTGTGTTGGAGTTTTGATGGGGATAGCATTGAATCTTTAGAATATTTCGGTAGAATGACCATTTCCACTATATTAATCCTACTGGTCCATAAGCATGGGAGATCATTTCATTTTCAGTTTCTTTCTTTGATGTCTTAAAGTTTTTTTTTTTCACAAGTCTTTTACTTGCCTGGTTAGAGTTACCACAAGATAGTGTATTTAATTTTTATTTTTTGAGGCTATTTTGAAAGGTGTTGTTTTCTTGATTTCTTTTTCAGTCTCTTTGTCAATTGAATACAAGAAGGCTACTGAATTTTGTGACTTAATTATTTTATCCCACTACTTTACTGAAAGTGATTATCAGTTGTAGAGTTTCCCAGATGGAATTTTTAGGATCTTTTCTGTATAAAATCACATAATCTCCAAATAAATATAGTTTGACCTCTTCCTTTGCAATTTGTATCCCCTTTATCCAACTTAGACTTCTAGTGGTATATTTACTAGATATGGAGAGAGGACATCCTTTTCTTGTTCCTTATTTTAGTAGAAATGCTTTGAGTGTCTCCCCATTTAAGTTGATGTTGNCTGTGGTATTTTTTATTCATTTATTATGTTATAGATATACCCTATATCTCTAGTTTCTCCATAATTCTTATCATGAAGGGATGTTGGAGTTCTGTCAAAGAACCTTTCCACATATAATGAGATAATCATGTGCTTTTGTCTTTCAGTCTGTTTATTTGGTAGATTACATTTATCCATTTATGTATATTGAGCTATCCCTGAAACTCTGGGATGAAGCCTACTTGATCATGGTGGATGATCTTGATGTGTTCTTGGATTCTGCTTGCTAGTTTTTTGTGAGAATTTTTGCATCTATGTTCACAAGGGAAATTGTTCTGTAATTCTCTCTCTTTGTTGGTTCTTTTTTGTGGTTTGATATCAGGGTAATTGAGGCTTCATCCTAAAATGAATCATGTAATTCTCCTTCAGTTTCTATTTTGTGTAATAATCTGAGAAGTATTGGCATTAACCCTTCCTTGAGAGTCTGGTAGAATTCTGAGCTGAATCCATATAGCTCTGCAATTTTTGGTTGGACATCTTTAATTACTGTGTCTATTTCAGCAGGGATTATGGGTTGTTTTAAATTGCTTATTGATCTTGATTTAACTTTGGTACATTGTATATATCAAGAAACTTATCCATTTCCTTTAGGTTTGTGCTTTTTCTNTCCATATTGTAGTGCTATGAGATTTCATTGTACAATGCTTAAATCCTTTATTCAGCATAGTACTTGAAAATATATTCTTCAGCTTTGTGGCTTGTCAGTTAATTTTGTACTTTTAATGATATTATTTGACATAGAAATGTTTTAATTTTCATGGTAGTTACCAGGATGCAATGATGTTTGCAAGCTATACAGGGTACACAAGATAAATGTCTAAGCACAATTGTGTCTTGTCAAATTTCTACATGCTTTGCTGACTTCTAAAGAACACAGAGAAACACAAGGTTACCTGACTGCTTCACAGTCTGAGGAAGTGCTTCAGCTTTTCAGAAACTGAAAGGCACAGAGTGCCCCATCAGCTATGGATTCTAACCTGAAAGACCTATGATGTATGCCTATCAAAATAGCTAGACTAGGCCAACTGCATAAGTCCCTGCAGTCAGTGATAGGGTAGCATTGGGGAAGGGAACTGGTTGAGTTCCCTTAATCAAGACTTGGGGTCTGGTGTCATAAAAGGCCACAGAGGAAGAACTAGTGTAGCTTGGTTCTGGCCAAGAATTGCATTGAGTCTGTAGAGGATGGAAATGGGACAGAAGGAGTGACTAGGCAGTAGCTGGGTCCAATATCAAGGCAGACAAAGCTAGGTTGCCTATCTAGGATCCAGCCAAATGTGTTGCATGTATGGGGTCCCAGGTAGAGAGTAGTTCTGCAGGACTTTGGGGATTCACAAAAGAATGGAGGTGGACTACGAGAAATACCTTCAAGATTCCACAAGAATAACTTGGGGTACTGTGGGTCCACCTCTTCAAAACATTTAAAATGGTGTGTGTGCGTGTGTGTGTGTGTATGCTATAGCACTCTTCTGGTGTGAAGGGCAGTGTGGGACTCAGTTATCTTCTTACTGCATGTTGGTCCCAGGGATTGATAGATCTCAGGTGGTTAGGCTTGGAGGAAAGTGCCTTTATCAATGTAGCCATCAAGGGCAGCACCAATCACAAAATGCTTTCTATTCTTTTAGAATTTTTTTTTTTGTCACATTGACATAAACCAGGAGCATATGGAAAGAGGAAACCTCACTTTGAGAAAATGCNTGCTTAAGAGTGGCCTCCAGGCAAGTTTGTGGGGCATTTCCTTGATGGATGATTTATGCTGGAATCCTCAGCTCACAGAAGGTGGTGTTAACTCTGGGCAATTGGGTGGGTTATATAAGGAAGCAGGCTGAGCGGCCAGTATATTCCTCTATGACTTGTTTTACTTCCTGCCTCCTGGCTCCTTCCTTGACTCCCTCAGTGATAGATTAACCAGAGAGCTATAAACAAAAGTAAAACCTTACTTCCCCAATTTGCTTTTAGTCATGCTGTTCATTACAGCAATAGAAAGCAAACGAAGACAGAACTTGGTACCACAATTTGTATTCCTTGGGATACTCGAAAGGAACAGAACTGATGGGATCAATATACATACATCCGTGCCTCATTCTAATAATTACCATTTAGGAAAATATAAAAGATTTCAGTTTTAGGTTCTGACAACATAGAACTAGAACTCAAAAGAAATTCATCTATGAGATTTTATATATATATATATATATATATAATTGAAATATTAGATTAGACTGGATCAAAGTTGTCTGGGTAGTCCAACAGGTCCTCTGTGATGACACAAAAGCTGAGAGTTTGTTAGTTCTTTAGTCTACAAGGCTGGATGTGTTGGCAGTCCCAATCTGGCACTGGTGTCCTGGAAGATTCCTGAAGAGTTGTTAGTTTTCAGTCTATACTGGAATCCTGAAGGTGGATTGAATACTGGCTACAACAAAAGTATTGATAAACTTGCCAACAAGCATGAGGGCAAGCAGCCAAAATCCAAAGTTTCCTTTGTCCATGTTCTTTTCTGTGGGCTGTCACAAGAAGGTTGGTACANAGTTATGGTGGGATGGCCTGCCTCAGCTAACCTAATAAGAAAACCCCTCATAGGTGTGAACTACAGGTTAGATTTGAGTTGATTCTAAATGCAGTCAGGTGTAGGAGCCCATTTTCAGGTTCCTAGTGGCTTTATCCAGCAGGTCTGCATAGAGAGGATGATTGGACCATAGGCCTGAGTACTTGTGTCTGGGATAGTCTGTACTTGGCTGTGCTGGGGGAAGGTCTTTGCTCCACCCCTTGGCATTCCTATAAATACCCTAGAGACAGTCGGGGCCCCTTCAAATAGGTTCCAGGCCCTCTTGAGGCTATCCTGTATTTTCTATNTTTATCTCTACACTCTAAATCCCTGTAACTAGTATTTCCTGCTACTCTCACTCAAGAGAACTCTGGGGAACTGTGAGGAAGGTGGATAGCCACCCCACAGAATGGAGCCTTGAACAGGTATTGACAAATATTTAGTTTTATGCAGAGTTTTTGGCNAAAGTGGGAGTGGTGCNTGCCCATGGAAAAGTGGCTGGTCCAGTGTTGAAATGGAAAATAATTAAAAAGGGCAAGGGGTTTTATCCCCAAGAGAAAAGTAAAATGGCCTGGAAGTATGTCNGGTGCTGTAGTGCAAAATCTCCTCTATAAAGATTTCTTTCTGCCTTCCTCAATTTCTATCTGTGAAAAATAAGTATAAGGTATAGTGTAGCAATATAGTGCAGGAAAAACTTAAAAGTGTCAGGTAGTGTAGAAAAAATTTAAGATAAATTAGATAACTAGAAAGAAATTAAGCCTTCAGTCTAACTTTGGGGACTATAAATGCAAACTGGAAAAAAATCTATCTTCTTTGAGCTTTATGGGCAGAGAAAAGCTCTTTTTTGAGCTTATCAGGTAGAAAAAAAACTCCTATGGGAAACTTTTGGTCTCAAGGGGCAGGAGAAAGTGATTCTCCCTGAGGCAAAAATACGGAGGTAATAAGCCAAAGTTCAGAAGTTTTGGGAAAAGTTTGTCTTTCTCTCTTGGGAATGAACTTGATGATCTTTCTCTCTCTTGGAAAAAGAAAAACTTCATAAAATCTCTCTTAAAAGCCTTAATCTTTCTTTCTCAAACTAAAAGCTCTCTTACAAAAAAACTTAATCTCTTTAAGAAGTCTTTCACAGCTTTATTTTCTTTCTGTAAAGACAAAAATAAGAATCACCTTGGAGATATTAGTACAGGAAATCACCTGTGATTTTCTCTAAGGAAACAGCAAAACCTTTCTGTCTTTTTTTTCAAGCCAGAAAAATCCTCCATGCAATGAGGGAGGCAGGGATTGAGTTCTAAAAATCTCTCTTCTAAGCTAGTAAAAGACAATGGTCAGAATCCCCTGAGGAAATGCTTAGGAGAGTGTGGGTGAAAAGCCACTGAGAGCCCAATGAAGAAGAAAACTGTTTGCATGGGAAAAGCAAAACAGCCAAACCTTTCAGTTGCTGCTGAGCTGAGGCATCAAAGGTTTTGTTTCTGAGGGGGCATCTATCAGAATGAAAAGGTGCTCCTAATTACTCTAACACCAAGATCCCCTGAAGCAATGAGCAGAAACTCTTTCCTCACTTCTAACCAAAAACTGAGAAGTGACTAGCCAGAATTCTCCTGCAGCTAGAACTTAGCCATAGACTCGGGAAAGTGCAGGCAGAGAGCTGCAAAGAGCCAAGACAGATCCTTCCCTGATGGGAGGGGCTGCTGGGGAAAGGAGTAAAGCTGAACTGCATCTGAAGTAGCTGTGCTGCCAAGTCAGGAATGCTGTCTGGGGGAAAAAGCCAGGGCAGAATGGAGAACTATCCAGAAGTAAAGCTTCCTTTTCTATCAGAGAAAGCATCTTTCTGAGAGAAGCGTTGTTTCAACTGACTCCTGGTGAGATGAGGGAGGGTAGCCTAGGGGTGATTGCCTCTGGCATAAGCTCTGTCTGTGAGTGCAAGGACAAACACAACCCGCTGCATGACTGGGTCAGGTGAAAGGCGGGATAAGGCAAAACACCTGTCCTAATGCGAGCTTAGGATAACAAAACCCTCTCTTGCTAAATTTGATTTATGAACACTGTTGTGCCCAGATTTGGGGACCCCCCAAAAGACCACCGGAGACCGAGGATGTCCAGAATGCAACAGCAAGGTTTATTCTCTCGAAATACAAGCCAGGCAGGGAGATTCCGTCTGCAGTGCCCTGAGGCAAGACAGAGAGGAAAGCTGCCCCTGCTGTGAGCTTAGCTTTTTAAAGGCATAAGTCACAAGATTTCTCAAAGGGGAGGGGGGGTTAGCACGGGCTTATTTTTTTACTAGCTTACTCTTAGGAATTTTTACCATTCCTGGGGCTTATCTCTGCTTACTTTTAGGTCCCTGAGTTATCTAGTTATTTCATCCTTAAGTTTAACCTGTTTCTTTGTCACAAGACCTCTCCTATAGACTATCTCTGGATTTGGGACATTCTGTGGTTAATCAGTTGCTTTCAGATAGCCCTCGGGCATCCTGACTTTTGTAACTTTGTACTGTTTCAATTCCTGGAGCCTCTTGTCAGCATTTCTAGGAAGCTTGGAACTCAGGCCTATTCAAGTAGAGGCTGTTAGTTTAAAATTATTTTTGAGTGAGGGTCTTATTTTTAAACGAGGGTACTTCAAACACAAACCACACAGACCCTGAAAAAGCCCCTACCTTCAGTAGCAGGGAAAGCTGTCACTGTGGCATGGAGAACTCCTGGCGGAAGGAATGAACTGAGACCAAACCGGGAACTGTCTGGGAGAAAATCTCTCTGAAGGAGCTGTGAGAAAGCTCTGTTGTAAATGCTTTTGTTTCTTACTATCTGGCTGAAGAAAAAACACAAGCCCCAAGAAAAGTTGATATCAGAAATGCCCGCCTCAAATTCGTGCTAATGAGGCAGGTGCGGTTCTGATCCGGGGCAGGTGTCAAATGAAGGAGAGACACCTGTTGAGGCCAGCTCAGAGAACAGAAATCTTCCAATGTCCTGTAGTTGAAAACTCAAAACACTTGGTTCAAATCTCCTATTGCAAAAGATAAAACTTTGAAAGCAAGCCTGGGAAGAGAACCGGAAATTGACTCGCAGACCTGAAAAGAACTATGGGAAATGGAGTCCATAAATGAGCTCGTAACAGTGAGCTGGTGAAGAGAAATGCCTTCTGGGAAAGGTAGTTTTTCCTCTAAAGATGGTGACACACTGGGAAAAAAATTTCAGCTCGAAAAGACGTTCATAGTAAACTTAAAATACAGCTTTTAGAAGATTAAGAAAGGGAAATCATTTAATATTTTGTTGAATGTTAGTTCCAAGGAAAAATTGTAAGAATACGGAACTCAGCGCTTTGCGGTTTTTCCCTGCTTTGCGGAATATACCTTATTTTCCCTAATAGCTGTGCAAAATTTTTGCTAAGAGCTTTACCGTAGCAATCAAGCCACTTTAAAATCCTTAAGAAAACAAGGGAAAGTAGTCCATACATTGAACATTGTCTTAGATATAAAGAAAACTTACAGGCAAATAAAGTTCTTTACCTTTTGAAAAAACAGCCTACAATGAATGATTCTTTTGAAGATAAGGATGACTGCTTTAGAGATGGGGATAAAGCTTCAAAAAATCTAGCTGTCTTACAAAATCGAATTGTTTCACCTGAAAGATTTCTATAAGAAATCATTGCTAAATATCATAGCTGCTAACAATAATAACATCAGAAGTTAAGAAGCTAATGAAGTGAAACATGAAAAAATTTGTATTCTTGAATTCTTTGAATAGTGGCAGTTTTGGTGAAAATATTGGGCTAAAAAGCTATCAGAAACATCAGCATTGATAAAAAGAACTCATGACAAGCCGGGCAGTGGTGGCACACGCCTTTAATCCCAGCACTCGGGAGGCAGAGGCAGGCCGATCTCTGTGAGTTCGAGGCCAGCCTGGGCTACCGAGTGAGTTCTAGGAAAAGCGCCAAAGCTACACAGAGAAACCCTGTCTCGAAAAA